>MU622279.1:98307-124699 GCA_025399235.1 Backusella circina FSU 941
ATAAAACTGTAAGTCATATGACCTTTTTTTCATTTATACTAGAAAACTAAGCATGAAATTATATAGATTAATCAGCTGAATCTTGGTAAGGAACCTGTGATAGGAGTAAATGCAGATGCAAGTGTTTTGGATGCACTCTCTTTAATGAGTATGTTTTTTTTAAAATATAAATATATATATATGAAAAAAAGGAAATGGATCGTGCGTGTGAGTAACAACTCCTCTTTGTTGTACATATGATTGTTTTAGGTTCGCATGGCGTATCATCAGTGGCAGTACTTGGCAATGGTAATAATTTAATGGGAAATATTAGCATGACAGATGTCAAGGTATGAATAAAAACAAATTATTAATGATCATTTCAAAACAAATACGTTTTGTACAAATATATAAGGGGGGAGGCGAGTTTGAGGGTGGGGGAACGTGCACTTCCCTCCATTTTTTTTTTTTTTTTTAATTTTTATGTGACTCGGAGCAGTACAAAGATTTAGAAATTTATATATATATATATATATATATATATATAACTAATACATTTCTTTTTTCAAGCATGTGATGAAGGGATATCGTCATCGTTTACTGTGGACATCGTGTTTGCAACTAGTAAGTCATGTAAGATCTCAGCAAGGTATTGCTGATGGTCAGGTAAGCATACTTTATTATACTATTGGATGATGAATATTATTAACTTATACCTTTTTTAATAAAAAACAAAAACAAATAGGATCGATTGCCTGTCTTTGATGTACGTCCTGATACTTCTTTAGGATTCACCATAGCCAAACTACTGGCAACTAAAGCACATCGTGTATGGGTTACGGATGACAGATATCAAGCCGTTGGAGTTGTCTCTCTTACTGATGTCATTCGTGTTATTGCATCTATGGCAGGTGTGCAACCTTTCGAAAGACGTCCTAGTATGGCGACATTTAATTAAAAATAACATATAAGAATATATAATAATAATCATGCAGTAGTCTGCTCTTTGTCCTGTCTTTCTGTGTCTGGTGTTGTTTAAATTTTGATTTTTTTGAGACTCAGCAGTGCACAAATATTTAAGCCATGGTCACCTCGATCTTCTCTTTTTCCCTTTTCCATTTTTTTTTCCCTTCTCTCTCTCTCTCTCTCTCTCTCTCTTTCTTTCTTTCAGTACTTTTACTGTCTTTCTTTTTTTATTATCGTTGTCTATTACAACCTTCCAACAAAATCTATTAAGTTTTCAACAGTCATCTTTTTTCTTCACATTTTTTTTCGCTTTAAAAACAGTTTACAACACCGAAAAACAAGCCTCGAGAAAAATATAATAAAAAAAGATGCCACCTAAAGAAAAAGAGAAGGTACCGGAAGATAAAAACAAAAAGCAAGCACCAAAAAGACAAAAAATTGTTAAAGCTTGTAAAGATTGTCGAAGACGAAAGGTATGACTATACTTTTTTTATTTAAAAAAAGGAGAAAGGGGTTGAACGCACTTATTAATATTCGTTTCCCGATAACAAAAACTCTTACTGTTCTTTTATTATTAAAAAGGTCAAATGTGACGGTGAACTGCCTTGTGCCACATGTAGAAGATCTTCAATACAATGTGTTTTTGAATCAAGTCCGCCTAAAAGAAATGGATCAAAGCAGTATATTGAAGTGTTGGAGAATAAAATAAATCTCATGGAAAAAGCACTCATTTCATTAAGCGGTCCAACTCAGCAATTGGTTAAAGAGGCTATGCTTAGACAGCAGCATATGTTGGAGGAGCAAAGAGCACAAGACCATACTGTACAACAAGGTAAATATATAAAAAAGTTAAAGTTTATCAACATTTATAAATATATACTTACCGCCGATGTATTGCCTTTTATTATTGTTGGCTATATTTTCTTTTTCCATCGTTATGTAGGAAATACAGTCAAAAAAGAACCAGAAGACGAAGATCCATTTTTACTTGGACTTCTTGGAGAAGCATCGTACATACCAGAGGTTTCTGAAATGGATACATCTGCTTTCCAAACCTATCGTTCACAGGATACGTACTCTACTCCGTCGGCATCACCTAAAAGTATAGCAAGTAATTCAAGATTTCCTAATGAGGACGACATGATCGAAAAAGAAAAAATTCAGAAGCATCTGAATTATTACTTTACTTATATTCAGCCAGTTTTTCCTCTATTTGTACCAAATCATTTCACCGCTCAATACAACTCACAGAAGATACCCATTATCTTGATTTATGCAATGTGTGCTGTAGCTGCTCATTTTGAAGATGGCAGTGGCCAGGGGTATTATTCAAAGGCATGGCTCATGCTTGATGAAGCCGTAGGTCACCCTTGTCTTGCTCTCGTACAAACATTACTGCTCCTGATAAAGTATGTCGAGGTTGGAGAACCCACTATAGTTGGATTTTTTGAAAAGGCAAAAAGCTTGATGGCAAGAGCTATTGAGATGTGCAAGGTGCTAAAGTTGCATCAATTTGAACGTGTGACCAGTCCCGATCCACCTGAATCTGAGACTAGAAAGCGTACTTTTTGTATGGTGTACACTTATGATACCCTTTTATGGTAATTTGAAAACAGATCCTCATTTAGTAAATCAAGCAACTTTATTAATTTTTTTCTTCTCTTTTTTTTTTTAGTGTTGAACATGGCATTGATTCTGATTTTCAACACATGACTGATTGTTCCAACTTTTTACCCACAGCAGACGATTCAATGTTATGTCTTAAATATACTGTAAAGTTCTGCTCCACACTCTCACAGATTCATTCGCACATACGCCGTGTAACCACGCGACAAGATATTCAAAAGGACATGCGTAACGATGATCAGATTGCTGATGAGCACTTGGCTTTATTATGTTTGCAGAATAGAATAGAACAAGATTACTTGCAGCTGCCAGCTAGTCTTACATATGGCTCTATTAAGCCTTCTACTTTTCCTGCTGACGACATCTCTACTAACGTATCTCCTTCTGTGCGTTTGCTCCATATGATTTATCACTTGAATGTAATTCTACTCCACTTTCACTATTTCTGTTACCCTCTGCCTAAAGGATCAAAGGAGTTAAGTACCTATGCCCATAGAAACCTATGTGCAGCTTCCTCTTCCAACATGATCCGCCTGGTTGAAGGCTTGATGATGACCCAAGATCAATCTTATCGGCTCGCGCCCCGGGGAATTCAATTTGTAGCACACTGTATCACTGCTGCACGTTCTGTACTGGAGTGTGAAATGACACACTCCAACGATATTAAATCAAGTAATATGTATCCAGATGAATACCAACGCTGTATGCAAGCCTGTCATACAATTGCATCACTTTCACCATCGAATGAAATGAGATCTTATGCAAGAGAATCTGAGGTGTCCATCATTAACCAGCAGTTGGCAAATGATGTATCTTCTCTTTCTGTTAATACTCTGGATCAGTCGCCTGGAACTTCTGCGTCTACATCACCATCTCCCATTCAACAACAGCATCAACAGCTTCATCAAGCTTCGCCGCATCATCAACAGCAACAACAGCAGTTTGCATTTACTTATGGTAATCCTACAATGATGAACTCATTCTATTCCAATAGCAACCCGAGTTTATCTACAGATTATGTTGCACAGACTATGCCAGTCAAGGCACGACGAAATACTATATCAGAAAGACCTCGTGTTAGTACATTCCCGTCAAATAATGTCATGAATTTTCAGCCTGTGCCTCCTGCTTATCTTCAACTATCCAGTCAAGATATACCAAATGCAAATTCATTCTTTATGCATTCCCATCACCAACCACTTCACAATATTCATGCAACACCACTTGCTATACATCAACCCCCTCAAAGAAGCTTGATGAGATCACACCTCCGTGGACCGTCACAATCCTGTACTGATTTGAGGGCAATGAGTCGAGCGCATAAAAAAATGCCTCCTCTACCTCAGCAGCCCCAGACACCTTCACCTCAACAATCACCGCAGCAGCAGCATTTTATCGGAAACGCCTACACCCACTACCGTAGTCCAGAGTCTATCATGTCAAACAGCACTGTCAGCACCGCACCATATGGAAGTTTTCATGGAGCAGGTAGCACAAGTAGTCGAGGCAGTCACTCTATTTCATCAAATCTTCCTTACGGTAGAATACCTGGCATGGGAAATGATATGCTACCTCGTACTATACCTATTGCACCTCCTGCATCATCACAATCGTCCGGATACCAAAGACAAAATAATAATGGCTCACACAAGATGAGAATCAGAAAATCAACTTCTTCACTTGGTTTATCCAATATACGTCAACAGCATCAACAGCAGCATCAACAACAACAACAACAACAGCAGCAGCAGCAACAACAACAACAATACCAATTATACCAACAGCAATTACTTCAACAGCAATTACTAACAACTAATAATAATAACAACAGCAATAATAATAGCATGACTGGGTTCACAAGTGAATCATCTAGTGCAAACTCTCCCATTCCAAATTATGAAGTGCCTCAGCATTCAAGACGCCACACTGTACCTTACGGGGACAATAACTTTGAGAATATGCTTGATTTAATCAGCACCAATCCCCATCGACCATACCAACCATCACTGATTGATTACAATGATTTGAGCTTAAACATCAAGTTACCTGAACTTATGGACACTACTATGGATGAGGATTATTCTATTTATGATGTACCACCTGTCGGCGATGATATACAGCGTACAGAAGGTCAATTACACTAATCAATCTTAATTTATACCCAAACTCTTTTTATTTTAATTACATAATTATTTATATATATTTAAAAACAAAAAACAACGGCAAAACACACACAAAAAACACACAAAAAAATATACCAATATATATTATATTTGATAATGTAATATGTTTTATGTATTTTATATACCAAAACTTTACTTTGTACTATGTTTCTTTTATGTTTATTTAAATACACACACACACACATACACACACTTCGTTTTTTTTTGCTTTTTTTACCCTTATTATAATAAAACAGAGAGAACGAGAGCAATAAGACTGTTGTAAAATGTAAAATGTATATATATATATATATATCAAGTATCTTTCTTTTTTTTTGGTGTTGCTTTATTCTTTGTTTTATGCTTTTTTTTCTTTGCTTTGTTTATATGTAATAATAAAAATAAAAAATATGCTACCATGGTAACCATAGTAACATAGTGCTATATACAAAAGAAAATAGCAGCATGGTGTAATACATTATTATATATTATAATAAGTATATATATAACGTTATTTAATTAGGAGGATGAGAAGGAATAGGAGGTCTGTGACGAGACCTTAATAGTGTGACGAGATTATCCAGTACTTGTCCTTTTTCATTTGTTTTCGTGGCAGGAGTAGTAGTGGTGGTGTTGGTGATGGTAGTAGCGGCACTTGGCATTGCTGGTGTTGCTGCTGAGGTTTGTTTAATGTTTGCTGTGTTATTTTGAATGGGAGGTAACGTAGATTCTTCTTCTAATTTTATTTTCTTTGCCAGATTTTGTTCTAATTGAGCAATATGTCTCTTTAATCGTTCGTTTTCCTTTTCTAATTGCTCCATGCGAATGGGCCAATCTGCCATTGCATTGACTTTCTGTTCCAATTCTTTAACATATTTCTCTTTACGTTGACGGAAAGCTCTCTGCGCTGCTCGGTTCTGCTCAGCACGTCTAGTTTCAATAACCGATTTTTTTAAAGGCGGTGAGGGTGAGCGCTGTTGATCATCTGAATTTTGATTTGAGCCCGTCATTTATGTATAAATAATACTCAAAAAAGAAAAGAATAGTAACGATAATAATAAATAAGAAAGAGGAAAAATGAATATAGGATGAGGGGGAGATAATCGATTTATAGAAGAAAAAAAACTTTTTTTTAATCCTTTTTATTGGTTGAGTTCTCACGAAACGTGGTTTATTACGTAATTGTTCATCAATTATACTCATTAATTTATTTAGATTTTATTTCTTCCGTTTTATTATACTCCAGACTATTGCTTTTCGAAGGGTTGTTTGTGTACAAATATTGAATAGCAAAAGTAGGCCTTTTTGAAAAGGCAAAATAGCTGTAGTTTGCCTTGTTTCCTTGTCTATTATTGTAGTATTAAACTTACGTAATCATCATGCTTTTTTAAACTCAAATGAACACATGACCTTTATCACTTTTAAAAGTTAAAATAATTTTCTTTTATTTATTAGTTCCGCTGGTTGCTTTCCAAAAATGTTCATCGATTAATTGGTTGTATCGCTTTGTCTGTTCTCCTGGTAGACCGTGGCCACTGCCCTCAAACACTTCAAACTGTCCACCGATTATGTCATGTAAAAAGTAAGAGTTTTGTGGATTCACCAAACAATCGTCAGTACCAGTTACGATCAACACTGGTATTCCATTTTCCTTTATCTTGCTTAATCTCTCATCTGATACAAAATGTGTTAAACATGCTGCAGTTTGCCCAATATTACCACGAAGGGGTTGAGGTCGACTTCGCTCAATGCGTGCCATAGCTGCGGCAACAGCCATTTCTCGGTTGGATGCATATTTTTGGTCCTCAATCTCGGTTGGCTTAGCATCCATCCAGCTAATAGGGTAGACAAGAGAAATGGCTGAATCAACTTTGTCTCTAGGATCCTTAATAAACGCCAATCTGGAAAGTGTTGAGAATGCCTTCCACTAAAACGCCACAGATTTTTGCATACTTTAGTACTTCTATCCTTACAAAGTAGATAAACAATATATGTACATATACATTTACTTACGGTAGGGATTTGTTTGCCTCGAGTGGTTGATGTAAGCACAACTGATTTAAATCGATCTGGCCATGAAGTAACAAGCTCAAGAGAAATCATACCTCCCATACTGACACCGCAAAGATGAACTTTAGATGTCCATCCCAAAATATCCAACAAGTCGATTACATCATCTGCTAGCTGTGAGGTCCTTTTTTATGTTTATAAATAAATAAGTTACATACACTATTTAATTATTCTTTTTTATTTACTTGTAAAAACCAGAAGGTGAGTCTATTTATTCATTTGATTATTATTATTATTATTATTATTATTATTAACTTTATTTGTTTTTAAACTATACCACTCAACCCCATCCCTCTATTATCAAAGATAAGCACAGTATATCGACCAGTCTCAGCCAAGTGCTTGGTTTGATATTCCCATGAAAAACAAGAAGAATTTAAACCCATAATAAGAACAACTTTTTCTGGTCCATCTCCATGCAACTCATAGTATATTTTGACTGGTTCACTCTCTCTCTTTTTTGCCACTTCCAAGTAGCCTGTTTCACGTACAGTTGATAAAGACATATGATGTAAATAAATATAATGAAATTAAAAAGAAGAAGAAAAATTAATTGGCCAGACAAATACAAACACAAAATTATATAAGTACAAATAAAAGAAAGGTCAATAAAAGATGACATAAGAATAAATGGTTTATCCGAGAATGAAGGATGTTTTATTTATTTTTTTGTACGAAACAAAAGGTTGTTTTAGTTCCAGCTACAGAATTTTTCGGATAAGATGAATAACATTCGCCACTATGCTTTTGTTTAAATATAAGACAACAGAGAAATGGCGACTATGAATAATATTATACTTTTCAAGATTTTTTTTTTATTATTATTGCAAAATCATCAATTATATTCCTGGTATATTCTATTTTCTCCATTTACCAAACACTTTAATAATGGCAGACTTGACTATACCTGCCGCTTTTTCATTTTCCTTCTTTGTTAACCCGATAGTTACGCTAATCTTAATACTAGATTGAGGGCATACTCGTTCCTGATCATACACGTACTTTGCACGAGTCACCAAAACTCCCTGAGCAGTACATTCATCAACAACATCCTGTAGCAAGTATTCCTGATTTTCACGAGATACTTTAGTCTCATCATAAATCAAGTGATCATTTAAAAAAGAGGGCTTAATACATATATGGAAGAAAGGAGCAGGGTTTTCAAGATCCCCAGAGAATAATTCGATATATGGATCAAGTGATTTATGAGACAAGATCTGACGGAAGGTTTTTGCTCGCTCATTTAATTCGGTCAGTAAATTTGGTTGATCCCTGATTGTCTTGATAGCTTCGCTAGCAGATACAGCAAGCATGGCAGGAATAGATGCAGAGAAACAGTAAGCAAGACCAGAAAGGCGTTGATGATCAACAATTTCTTCAGATCCAGCACAAAAACCGCCGGATGAGCACAAGGCATTTGCCATTGAGCCAACAATAATATCAACATCAGCAGAAGGAACATCGAAATAGTCCGTTAAACCAGCACCACGACTACCGAGGACACCAATAGATTGAGATTCATCCAGAATTAATCTATACTTGTACTTTCGCTTTAGAGTTACTAGTTTATCCAATGGTGCAATATCACCGTGATTTAATGAAAGTCCTTCTGATACAATGAAACGTCGGGTTAAACGCTTCTTGTGAATCAAGTCATCTTGATGAATTTCTTCCAATATATGTTCAAGATCGTTCATGTCGTTATGCTTGTACCAATGAACAATGGATCTTGATATTTGTACACCTTTTTGGATCGCAAAGCTCATACCATCATCGCTATTTTAAAAACCAAACACTGAGTATATTATTATGATTGTTATTATATATAAATTTTTGTACATACCAAACCAAAATATCACCTCTCTTTGCAAAGGCAGGAATGACGGATGAAATGGTAGAGAAGCCTTGAGCATAGATAATAGCCTGTTCAGTTCCAAGGAATTGAGCAATATCCCGTTCTAAATCCATATGAACATCAATTGTACCATAAAAACCAGGTGGACCGCATGAACCCACACCATAATTCTTTAGCGTGTTTATTGCCTTTTCACATATCTGTTCAGAAGCTAGTAAATTAAGATAATTTGTAGTAGCCAAATTAAACAATGGCTTTGTATGACCCATGACCTTGGGCTTAGCGGATTGAGCACCCACAATAACTGGTGTGGTATCCATATTGAACTTATCGAAATTGGATAGTTTTGGTACAAGTGGCTCGGGCTGCCACTCTTCTACAAGTTCATCCACTTCCTAATTATTGCATTGTATTTTTAATATTAAAACTATATTTTAGTGTAACATTACTACCTTATCTGTTAATTTAACAGCATTATCATGGGGTTTATACTTCTTGGACATCATGTATTTTATAGCAAAAAACACTAAAAAGAGCTCCAAAGCGATACGGAAAGGGTCATGTTGGTATGCGTTCTTTAAGTAAGAAAGCATATGGTTTGAGCCCGGAATGGAGACTATAAATTCATAAAATGAATCCAAAGTCGATTTTACAAATTCTGTATTTTCTTCATTCAAAGATGCTGGTTCCATAGCAAGTGACTATTTTGCAGTAAATAAACAATAAAAAAACAATAAAAGACAATAAAAAAAGCAAATGTCAACATGTCATAATTTTCATCTCATAAACCGTTTCCAATTAAAAGTCAAGTTTTCATTTTCAGACACTAGGGCACAAAACCACCTCTGCGGTTTAAGAGTTGTAATAAAATAGAAAAAAAAATGAAACCATTTACGCGGAGCTTTTGTAGTTTAATATATTAGTAAGATAATTTGAAATGACATCCACTGTATTGTAATTTATTATATATTTAAGAAGAACCACTGCTTGCAAACCACTTTATGGATTTATCATCCGAACAAGAAACCAACTTTGTACCAGAAGCATTCCATGCCACACCCCAAACCTATTTTATCATCATTGATGAATAGCCGCGCTCATTTAACTTTCATTTCTTATTACTTACCTGGTCAGAATGCACTTCATGTGTTTCTATAACAGATTTTAATGCAAGATCCCACACCTTGACACGCTTGTCAGATCCACTACTAGCCAACTGCTGCTTACTAATATCGGGATTAGCAGCCACTGAAAGCACCCAGTCTGAATGACCAGTTAATGTAAATGCAAGCTGTCCATGCTCCACATCATACACATTGATACATTTGTCATCACTTCCAGTGACCAATGTCTTGCTGTCGGGTAAGAAGGTCAAACTACGCACACACATGGCATGTCCTGGTAGTGTATGCTCTAATTGATTTGTTTCTGTATTAAATACATAGACTACACCATCTTCTGAGCCACCAGCAACATATTTGCCATCAGAACTCTATATATATATATATATATATATCATTATATATCATAATTTACTTTAATAAACCAGACCAAATTCCTTCAACTTACATAGGCAACACACATCAAGAATTTGTTTTTAGTAGAAAATCGATTGATTTTATCACCAGTTTCGACGCTATAAAAGTTAATATCACCGTTATATGAACCTGTGGCTACTTGCTGTCCATCGGGACTAAATACAACTTTCCAGGCTTCAACAGGTTTTGTGGTGATAGATCGAATCAATTGTCCATCATTTTCTAAATCCCAAATGCGAATGTTGGAATCAACAGAGACGGATGCAAGACCTAATAGTATATCAATGGTCAGTTTCTCACTAACAGTTATATTTTATATATATTTATATATAAATGTACTTGCGAGTGCCATCACGAGAAATATCGACTGAAATAATGCCCATTGCGTGACCTTCGAGTTCATATTTTAACTGTCCACTAGCCCCTTCCCTTAAAAATTATAGTAATAAAAAAAGAGACGCGTCAATACCAATCCTATAGAATGTACAACTGAGATAACGTACCAACATTTAATAGTATTATCTTCTGAGGCAGAAACAACAAGATCAGTTCTATTTGACCAAGCAACATCCCAAATGCCATCGCTGTGGGCTAAAGTGATAAAAATGTAAACATATATTATCTCTTGTCAATCAATTGCTTCTAACCTTGATCATTAACAATTGTTGGAATATAAGTAGTGGGCTATTATTTCACAATTAACGAGGATAAGCATCCAACTATCTTTCGTTTCTATTATTATTCGAGTTTACCATAGTTTTAACGTTTTCCTGTCCAAGTAATAGAAAAACTGACTTGTACCAAAATGAAAGCTTCAACCAACACACTCAGAGTAGGTCACGTGTGCTTGGTTGTTCAAAAGCCACTTTTGGGATCATTGAAATACATGGTGAAAGGTAGCACTATGTAATTATCCAAATTAAAACATATTTTATTTTACTTTTCTTCTCTATATCCAAGCAAGATAAGAACGTGTGTGAGAAAAGATTAAATAGCTCTTTACATCTTTCTTTTTCCTGTTTTATTAGAGAAGATGGCAGGAGAAACGGGTTAAAGCCAGCCTAATTTCATTATATAATCATTTCATATGTACTAAACGACCAACAGATTAGCTAATCGAGACAAATAGTAGTAAAAATGGCTATTTGGGAACAAATAAAAGAGTAATACAATAAAACTTTATTTTAACTCGGGCCACATTGAACGCTTAAATGTATGTGAATGTAGGACATAAATATATTCAAGTTTTTGTTCTGTTCAAATTCTTCTTTTTCTTGTTCTTTTTTCTCTCACATTTTTTTTTGTCCTAAAGTTTGAAATGGTATCGATTCAATCGAGTCAAAATAAGCAATCGGTTGCGGATTTAACGACAGATCAAAAGCAGACGTCAGGAGATTTACCTCCTTCTCTAATAGGCGCATCCACCACAGTAATCAATGATTGCGTGTATGTTTTTGGAGGTAGAGTAGCTTCAACTAGACAAATGATAAACCACCTTTATGTATTGGATATACCTACGCTTGTCTGGACAAGACATATTGCCGCACCGGACTCTGCGTTACCTCCTGTGCCCCGTTATTTTCACTCAGCTTGCGCTTATAGAGACCGATATGTGGTATTATTTGGTGGTATGGGAAGTTCTTCGCCTACTAAAAGAACAGTGGCGTCTCGTCAGCAGCAAGTGGAAGAGCAATTATATGCTCTTGATGACTTGCATATTTTTGATATTGAGACAATGGGATGGGTAGAAATCAATGTATCACCTAGCATATTTAAACCTCTAGCACGTTATGCTCATCTTTCCACATTGTGGGACAATGATAAACTTGTAATTATAGGAGGACAGGATATCACCAATCGCCACATAAATGAAATGAGTGTTTTTGATTTACAACAAAACGCCTGGATTCATGGTAGCTCAATCAATGGTCTTTACGATGCCTATCGGGCTGTTCCTTTTTGTCCTCTAGCTTACGATGCAAATGGATCGGGAAAATTGAACGCCCCATTTTGGAAAGAAGGTCAAGATGTTATAGAACAAGTAATCAATAATAGAGAAGAATCATCATCAACTGCATCATTATTACCATCATTATCATCATCACCACCACCAGTTTGTATTTATTCCAACTATAATTTCAATGATCTTACAAGAGACTTGCAAAGTTTCTGGCCCCTTAAATCTTACTCTGCAACTGTTGATTTCAATAATCATACATCAAATTTCTCGGGCTCAGTTCTACCTCCTGGTTTACGCTTTCCTACTGGACAACTAATGGGCCATTACTTTATCATTTCGGGTACCTTTTTAAATGCAACACAGCGAGGTTTTCAAGTATGGGTTTTAAATCTATCAAACCTCACCTGGAGTCACATTGATACGGGCTCTTCGTTGGGAAATGGCTCTTGGAACCGTGGACTTGTCGTAAATAAAAAGTTTTATATATTAGGTAACAGCTATCGTGACTTGAAGGAAGATTACAGTTACAGAAGAATCAATTTTGAGCATGTGGCGGTGATTGACCTTGAAGCATATGGTATTTACACTATACCAGATGAAAGCTGTTCACCCGCTGCTCAAGAACTTGGTCTAGCAATTCTAAATGAAAGTGGATTATCTGATGTGGTGATACTAACAACAGATCAGCAAAGTATCTCTGCCAACTCTAATATCCTATCCGAAAGATGGCCCGCATTTTCTAGATTGCTGTCTCAAACAAAGAAGTCTCAAACTAGGAAAAGCCAACTACAAAAACGACATTTATTATTTCCAGAAACATACGCTGTCACCCTCGCTTTTTTACAGTTTATTTACACTGATCATTTGATTACTGCACAGCAACACCAACCACAGATATTGTCACGATTACTCATTTTGGCGGATATGTACAAGTTGGATCGTTTGAAACAGCTAGCGACATATGGGCTTCATCAACTTCTTACCATTTCTACTGCTACCATGGTGTATGAAACGGCAACATTAACATTTCAAAGTGCGTTACAAATTCGAGCATTACGTATCATGATGAATGCAAAACGTATGCTACTTCAACAACAACAGCAGCAGCAAAGTCATCCATCTGATTGGACGCCTCTATTATCTCCTTCGAATTCAAGTTATTCTGATGAACCCATACATCGTAAACAAATATCACCGTCTACCTCTGAAAATTCTCAGCGCTTTACCCAATCTACCAAGTCACCACCAATAACACCAAAAAAGATGTATAGCCAGATGGATCAAGTAGGCGCTCCTTTTCCCTTCACATTCCATTAATTTATTTTTTCCCTCCTCTGTAATATTGTGGGCTGGTACCTCAAAAGATATGAATTGTAATAAAAGTAATAAAAAAAAAGAAGGTTCTGTTTAGAGTGGTTATTAAATGATATACTATAAATATTTATTATATTAAAAAAAAAGAAAAAAAAGATTTAGAAAATATACAGGTGAGAGACTTCTGCTTTTTTTTTCTATAAAAAAAACAACACAGTGAAGTAAATAAAGGTAAAGGAAGCAATGAAAAGGGGTAGATCTACACTAAAAAATATCTAAAATTCATGATCATGGTCCATGGAAGAACTTTCGTTTAAGTTTGCAGCCGCTGATGCTTGAACAGCTGCCTGTTGAAATAAAATTAATTGTTGCAATTGAGCTGGTGTTAAAGTAGAGAGTAAATTGTTGTTGATGGATGTTGAAAAATGACCATTGTTATGCTGTTGTTGCTGCTGTTCCTGTTGTTCCTGTTGTTGTTGCTGCTGCTGCTGCTGTTGTTGTTGTTGTTGCTGCTGTTGAGCAAGGAGTCCCATCCAAGATAAGTTTGGAGCAGACGCTATGGATTGTAACGATACTCTTTGATTACTTGGTAAAATAGGCCTTGTATTTTTAGGATACACATCAGCATTAGGTTTATTTATGCTAAGTGATCCATGTCGATGCTGTTGCTTTGACAAAAGCACTTGTCTAAATCCATCACTTGATGTACTTTGGTTTGGTAATGAGCCAGAAATAACCATAGCTGGCTGTGTATTGACTTGATCTTCATTGGTACTGCTGGTATTGTTGCTGTTTATGGTGGTAATATTTTTATCCGTTAATGAGTGACGACGCTGTCTCTTGTTCAATGTTTCATCACCCCACCGCGATGGCGTAAAAGTGATAGGTCTACCCCCCGAACCACCACCACTCGTTGCTTCTGTTACACTACTCATCATTGTTGCTGGATTAGGGGCAATTGTAATATTTCCATCATTATTTGATCGCTTCCCAATAACACCCATTGTGGTACCCCCTACCATACCATTTCCATTATTAGAATTTATAATAGTGTGTTGCAAAGAAGAGAGACTCTTGTTTTTTCCTCCTCTACCGGATGTACCACTACCTCCCATGGAAGTGGAGCTGCTGTTACTATTAGTGTATCCACCTCTGTTTCTCTTTTTGATAACATCGGTTTTCAAACTCAGTGGTCTTACCACACCATGTAATTTCAGGAACAGTCCACATGCATTACAAAGCGGTTTTCCCTCTGGATTTCGTCGCCACAGAGGTGTAGTTGTTGTACTACAGTTGGCACAGCGTGTAGCTGAGCTTTCTTTTTTGACCGGTTTTTCAGTTTGTTTATTTGTTGGTGTGACAGTATCTACCGATGGGGTTTCTGTTAAACCTGGGAAAAAAAAACAAAAAACAAAAAAAAAACATTTTAGCTTAAAAAAAAAAAATTAAAGTCTATTCTCTACTCTACCTGTGTTGATGACAGCGGCAACAGGAGAAGCAATAGTAGCCGAATCATTCTGTACTTGATTTGGACTAGTAGTTTGCGAAATATAACTCGTAGTAGCCATACCCCCATTATTGTCATTAATAGTGTTCTGATTGGTGCTGTTGTTGTGGTTATTGGTGTTATTATTACTATAATACATTGTTAAAAGCTCTTCAAAACTCATAGCACCTGGGTTTGTATCGATTTGGGATGTTTTTATATTTGAATATGGGATCTCTGCTTCTTCCATTTCTGTATCATTTGGTAGATCTACAGGTATAGTAATACTATTGTTACTCACATGTGATAAAAAGGGGGTTGCTGCAGACTATGTAAAAATAAAAGTTAAATAAAAAATGTTGGGTCAGTTTTTTTAAAAAAAAAAAAATTAAGGGTTATTTACCTTTTCACAGGGTGATGAAGCGCGTGCAGATCCATAAACAAGTACGTTTTTATTGTTAAATGTTTGAGACTCTTCTTTGACTGGAGGAAATGCTTTGTTTCCCAAGAAATCAATAGGATATGGTGGTGCAGAAGATGACAAAAGACCAACCGTATCATCGGGTGCAGGAGGAGAGGAAGCAGCAGAACCACCATTCTCAGCTTTCTTCTTGTTTAACGTCATGGCCATCATGCGCCAGGTTAAATTTTCTAGTCGTGCTCCATTGGGCAATGTATCTTTTGCCTTTGTATATAGTCTCCACACTTGTGTAGCAAGAGGATCTGTCGAGCTTTTATCATTCAAGTCGGTGCCCTCCCCAGGATTCTCATGGCGTGGTGGAAATAGAGAATCTGATAATAAGGCAGCTGCTGCTGAAGGAGACGATGAGATTTTGTTTAGCTGAACACTAGATCGTTTTGATTCACAGCTCGTAAGACTATCCATAGCATATCGCAACTGAATAGAGTTGAATAATAAATAAAAAGGAAAAAAGAAAGAAAAGAGAAAAAAGGGGGATGAAAGATCTAATAAAAATATACTCATTATATAATTTGTATGATGCCCACAACGGACAAATCGCCTTATGTCGGAGTAGGAATAATACCTACCATGTGAGTCACATATGCGAACCTTCATGTCTCGACTTTTATATTGCTTTCTTTACACGTTTACTTTTTAAACTTTAATGGATAAACTTCCTGACGAAATATTATTACGTATTTTTAAGCTGCTAGTATCAGACGTGAGACAGCTGACAATATTAAGTCAAGTGTCAACTTTCTTTTTTAGGTAAAATACAAAAGAAACACTGTACTTTTTTTATTCTACTTGTTAATAGTAAACCATTCAAACAATATTGTTTAGAATTGCACAGGATCCCAAATTGTGGTATTTCAGTTTTCTTGAAAACTACCCTTGCTGGGCTAGCCGTGTTGAATATGGACTACGCTTAATCGACTGGAAAGACTTTGTTATTCACCTTGCCAAACAACAAAAAACAACAGAGCACTTTACCTTTGATTTTGTTGAAGAAGCACAACGCTCTAATAAACGCAGATTATCTATTTCTTCTAACGACGTGTTTGAAAGTAGTTCAAAACATAAAAGAGCAACACATAATTGGCAACATCCAGGCGATAGACGCTATCAATTGCGAAGGCATGAAAAAGCACAGTTTTGGATTCAAGATCCCCTCGTAGTCGATATTGACCGAACCACAAAAACAGGCGTGGTTGCGACAGGCAAGCACCGAAAGAATCTTTATGGAGTTTTTCCTCGCTCAGAACATAAAATTTTATTCTGGGAGTATCCTTCATGGCGTCTAATTAGATCCTTTGAATTGAATTTGACCCCACCTTTATTTACTTGCCAAATTATCGGTGTTCAGTCTATACGCATACCCGCAATTGAAGGCACTAAAAAAGTCCGATTTTTTTCATTGGCTATAGGTATACCGATGTATCCTGGTGCCGAGCCCGAGAGTGAAGACAAAGTTGATATCTGGAAAGCTATTTTTGTTTATTGTCTTGATGATAATGGCTCTACACAATGCGTTGCACATGTTAAAGTTGACAATTTCTTTTTAGGAAGGGAAGTCTTCCTTTTTTCAGATACTTCTTGGGCACGATCAAACGACGGAGATAACAATATGAATGACGACGATGATGCCACGGATGGTGATAAACTACAGGATTGGATGAAGGTCGTTTCTCCTGCTAATGCAAACTATGACCCTCGCTACACTGTCTTTATGATAGCGATTGGTCCTATTTATGAATCCATTACAGGCTGTGTAAAGCTTGCAAAATTTGACATGCGCGGGCAAAAAGATATCCTTGACCCTTCCATTTGTCGTACTACTTGGGATTATATTAGCGAATGCTTGAGACCCAACTATAACCTGGAAGATTTGTCATTTCAGAGCTATACTCCTCCAACAAATATGATTAGCACCATTAAATTAGGCATAGAAGTGAGTTGCATGATTCATTTTAAATATCCTCCAAATTTAAATCATTTGATATGCATTGGAAGTAATCAAAGTGATGAGCTTTCTGTTTACGATTGGCGTTTTGGTATTAAAGTCGGTGCTCTACTTTGGAAATCTGCAGATCAGTCGACAACACATCATATATTAGAAGATCAGCAAAATAATATTAACAATACCCCAAATTTAATAGAACACCAAGTAAATAATAATAACAATAATAATAATAATAATATGGAAGACGGAAATGAATCGGATGATCAAATTGAGGTGCAACCTTGGGGACTAGAATCTACTCTCGTATTACCACCTCATTGGTCTAACACAATTACATCTAGTAAAAGCTTAATTCAACGTGGGTTTCGCTTAATTGCAGTAGGTGATAACCGGATTGGCAATTCAAAAAACAAGCTGGAAATAAAAGTATGGGATATTTCCTATCTGTTACAAGTAAAATGGGATCCTCTGAAAAAACCCAATATCAAAATAAAAGACGACAATACTCAATTTCCTGATTTGTCCCACAGATTTTCATGGTGGAAAAGAGCTCAAAAGCCTCTTAAGAAATTTGTAACCCAAATGATCAAAGAAGAGAATAAAAGAAACAAACGAAATAGACAGCATATCAATAATAATAACAATAATAACAAATCTCATGATGCCTTTTGTTTACCATATTCACCACCTCCAGGCTTTCAGTCGATGCTTTTAGCTCATACATTTGATAAAGACGAAAGCAGAGTATCTGACATGCCTGTAAAATATACTGCCTATAATGTCCTCCACACTTCATTGTTTTTACTGACTGAAGATGGAAAGGTTAATGTCATGGATATCGAAACTGGTAAAATCACTAGAACTGTCGAAAATATTGCGGCGACACCAATAGATATCGGCCCTCAGCGACAGATTAGAGGCATTGATATCAATGTAATCGGCGGAAGAGAAGTTGTTGTAACAAGTAAAGAAGGGCTTCTAAGAGGTGTTGTATCTTAATAGCTTTATAATATCCTCCAGCTTATACCACTTTGATTCCTTTCCTCAGTATAGTCTTACTTTTATTTGTAATTGAAAAGGCTTATTTTTTTTTAATGTAAATAAACAAAAGTTGTTAAAATATATGCTTTGGATAATATTCAATTAACAAGATTGTAAATTACAGATACTGTTGATCAATACTTTAACAATCGATCATATATACATGAAATAAAAAGTGGGACTTAAGACATATATTGTTGAAACAGATTAGCCACGTCTTTGATATATATAATGTATCTTAAATAATTAAACCTGAATATTTTTCTTTTGAATTTTGCTATCGGAAGAATAAACTGGATACAGAAAAAGTTTAAATTTTTTTCCCACCCTTTTTCCGGCTTAATGTGCTAACTAACTTAAATAATATGGATGTAACATCTGGATTTTAGAGTATAAAATTTAAAAATCATAATTCATCTAATATTCAGACTTGATTTTTTGTAATTATATAATAAATCATTTGCTGTTTGAAGCAGTGCTATCAACATGGTACCTACATTATTTTTCATTAACGATTTAATGTAACATATTGGAAGTCATCCATTAATATACTAAGAGCATCTCCAACGATCGGGGTAAACCGAAAAATTTGTCAGAATCACAGAGAGGTCTTCTAATTTATCATAACTATTGGGAATCACTCAAGATAAAATGTCTGTAAGTCACCCAAGCCATATGAGGTAGGTAAATTTGTCATTTTAATATGCCTCGACCGTTGGAAATGCTCCAATCCACCCTGAATTTTCATTTTATTGGTATCACACGGTTGCCATGGTAACTGAGTTCGTGTTACCGAAAAATAAAATTGATCTCCTTATTTTTTATTTCCACAAGAGCTCACCATTTCTTGTCTGAAAAGTGCCTCTCAATTTTTTGTTATATTTTTATAACTCTTAAAAAGCAAAGAAAAGAAAGAAATAACGGCTTTTTTTCTTGTTGCACTTGGTAATATAGTAGTCAAGTATTACATCATTCAGGTAAACTAACCACATATTTGTTTTTCTGTATTATTAATTAATAATTTGACAGCGATGACTCATTTAGTATACATGACTTGATGTTAAGCTTAGATGAAAATCCGCAGCGAAGATCACTCCCATTAGTACTTGTTTGGATCAGTTTATTGGTATCCAAAAATTAAATCGCAGCTTTTATAATTTAAATATAAAAATGAAACTAGGCCATAATTTCCTTCCATTTTCCCTTCGCTTTTCTATTCAAAATAATAATAAAATGGTTTCTTCTTTTCCTGAGTACTATGTGCGAAAGGTGACAATTGAAGATTTAAAACACGCTGAACAAGCAGCTAAAGTATTTATGGAAGCATATAACTCAAAAGATGGTAAATAATAAAAGTCTGACAAAAGGGTTGTGACTTAAGTGTTTATAATATATAGAAGGCTGGACCTCCGTATCAAAAACGGTAGATTACTATAGAATTAGTAAAGATGATGTAGAGAAATCTATCAAACGATCTCTAGAAGGCAACCTCTCTCAATTTTTCGCATTTCAGCGCATAAGTGATGTTGAGGAAGTAGTTATTGGTACAATCTCAGTAGAACCAACATATAAGGATAAAGCAGGAAACATAATTCCAGGAGAAGGTTATGTGGGCAGCTTCTCCGTTGATCCCAAAATACAGTCAAAAGGCATTGGCGGGAAATTAATGCGAGCTGCAATCGATCAGTTAAAACAAGACAACTATTCAACCTGTGTCATATGGGTTTTTGAAAACCGCATTGAACTTATTGACTGGTATAAGAAACTTGGTTTTAAAGATACTTTAGAACTCGTATCATGGAATGTTCCTACAGATTCAACCCTTATTCTTGATGTTAAATTTGCAGTTTTGAAGTTGGAACTTTAGAAAGCAATAAAATGTGATTAGTGACTCTTCACACTACTGTGATTCATTTTACAAGTAAATCCCGACAAGTTAACAAATCAAATAAGAACCTAAACGGTTCAAAAATGTTAACAGAAATAATTAATTTTTAATATAAATAAAGTATGGCATAATAAAAAATAACATAATACTTGGCTGATACTTTATTTTATTTAGTCGTTGTAAACACCAAAAGTTGAAAACCAATGTATATAAAAAAACTAAGGTGGTAAAACAAGTCTGTTTTTTTGGTCATTAGACATAAGAAATAGAAAAGTAGGCATAAAATGCTTTAATCTTCTTTTATTAATTTATCGATAAAAGTAGATATTAAATATAAAAATGAATAAATGAAAATAATTGAATAAATGATATAAATATAAGACTATCTAATGTTATTAATGCTCTTTGATCTTTTTGCGAGGTCCTTGGGCGAGGAGGGTGGGAACTTTATGCCTACTTTTCTATTTCTTATGTCTAATGACCAAAAAAAAGGTAATTTAACAAGTGTGTGAAGTTGTTGTTCATTTATGAAACATGAGCTGCTTCATCTTCAATAGTAAGTATTATACTTAAAAACAGAATCTTCTTCTTGATCGACTTTATTATCCATTTATTCAATTTGACACCTTTTTTTTTTTTTTTTTTTTTTTTTTTTTTTTTTTTTTTTTTTTTTTTTACCTTGATTATACTTATTAACGCGACACTAAGAAATACGATAAGTCCATATTTTGGAAATCCTCCTGTTCAACTGTTAATACCAATCATTCAGGAGAGTCTCAGAAGGAGAAGAAAGAGAAAGAAATAAACAAATTCAATATATCGTACATGTAAGCACTGTCCAGCGTTATGTTACAGCATATATACGTATATTTATAATTGTATGAGAGTGAATACAGATACTATGATAAACGCTTTTATTGTTTTTATAAATATTATAAGCTTGTTTTATAAAATGAAACAATATAATATAAGGCATCTTTTTAGATGAAAGAAAAAAGCTTTGTGTTCATGGGATATTACAATGAAATGTTGTGTTATATATATACATATAAGTGCTATAAGGATATTGATATTGGTTCAATTGTTATGCTGGCTCATTTACACTATGCTGACCGCGAGCTTTAAGAAACCAATATAATCGTGGTAGATATAGGGGGCTTCAGACAAACTTTCATCATGTTTACTACCAGTAATCATTTCCTTTTTTTTTTTTTTTTTACATATTAGTGTACTAAAATATAATATGTACAACTATTTCCAATCTTACCTTAAAACTCATCATTATTTCTAATGCTTCTTCCATAGCCGTGTATAATGTCTTTAATGTTGGAAGTGTGATCAATCTAAGCAAAAAAAATACGTACTCTTTGTTATTGGTGAATTCGCAAGTGTAGATTTCAATTGTTGAGTTGTAAATGAAAAAACCGAATGTTTTGAATTCATTCTGTGTTTTTGCATAGAAGATCCTATCATGGGGTTGTTTCTTAAACATCTCTCTTAACCGGGCCCAGTCTTCTTCCAACAGCTTAGCACAAGCATTCCCAAATTTTACTTCACCACAGCCCAATTCTTGGTATGTGTCCACCGGAACGAAAAGTATAGGTTATAGAACCTGAAATACTTTCAAAATATTAACTTATTTCATACTTCCAAAGTCGAAGTTGGAAGTAAAAATGATGGAAAAAGTTAAAATTTCAACTGAACCTAGCAACCTAAAAAAAGTTCTCTGTCGATTTTGGAAGTATAACTTATTATATTAAAAGTTCAACTGAACCGACCAAAAAAAAAGATCAAAAAGACGCAAAACAGACAAAAAAAAAAAAAAAAAAAAAAAAAACAGCCAACAAGGTACTAAAATAGGTACTAAATAGGTACTAAACAAGGTAGATTGATGGTATTTGATAATATTTAATAGTATTTTATTAAATATATTCGTACAATTATTAAAAAGCAATTCATTTTTAAATAAACATATAGAGGTCTTTATATTTTATAGACGATAGTTTTATTTATTTATTTATTATTAGAAAAGTAATATAAAGAGAGTACAAAAAATCCATACTATTATTTAGCATTATTACAAAAAAGAAGTATATAAAATACAAAAAAACGAGCAAACAAAAAGACAGAAAATAATTAAGAAAATACAAGACGCTTAGATATTTAAGATACTTCCTTGACTTAATATAAAATGTAATTAGGGAAAGAAAAAAGTTGGAAAAGTGGCGCAATATATATATATATACATATATATATATTAAAACAACTTGATCAGAGGCTTATAATAATTGCATTTGGTTCATAAGTTCAACTGAAAGTAAAAACTTTTCACTCCTGATTGTTACAAAAGGGAATAGTTTATTGATAAGTTCAATATTTCTACTTTCAACTTAAAACTTTTTTTTTATCAGGCTTCTTTTCCTCAAAAGGTTGGTATTCAACGTAAAACGGAGCAAATATGTCAAATTTTGCAAATATGTCAAATTTTGCAAATATGTCCACCTTCAACTTTATCTATTCGCCCCAGTGTTTTCACTCATGATTGCAATGCTTATCCGTCTCCATTTTCTACTTTAATTATAAATATCATTTGATAATAATGAAAGTTCAACTAATTCCAATAAAGAACTATTCTGATGCTTTGTGTGTGATAGCCCCCCCCCCTCCTTTTTTTTTAAAAAAAAAAGGAAAAGCATGAACATCCTTGATTTACTTGTAGTACATATTTATTACACTTACAGCCATTCATCCAAGGACAACTCGTTGTCCATATGTAATATCATATTTTTTTGAGGAAGTCTTGTACCGAATTCATTTAGCTGAAGAGTGTACGGTCATTTTTTATACATCTCTCCATAGTTTGAAGAAGCTAAGTGAATCATTTAAATTAAATTATATGCACATCATACATAATACTTACTCAGATCCATTCATGGACTGATAGGGCAATATATAATATTTGCTCCTTGCGGTATTAGAATTCTATGGAAGCGTATATGAAGTATCTTCTTTCACACGCATACATGTATGTATATATAAAAAAATCTTTTATATCAATTCGGACAGATTTAATAATATCTGAGCCTTGTAAAAAATGTTTGGAAATCTAATACAGTAGTTCAAAAGTTTGGTTTTCGATATGAGGCACCATGGCATAGTGTATAGTTGTGTAAATATCAATCGACCATTTATTTGTCACAATAAAAGATAATGTTAACTCCTATAGATTCACCACAGAGATTTTCATTCAGTTTCTATTTTATGGAACGATAAAAAAAGAGCGAAAGAAATGTATGCAAAAACAAGTAGATATAAACCATCCTTATATACGTATATATTTAGGCGTAGATAAGCCAATAATAGACAACAAATCTTTAAGAAGTATCACTATGAATATCAAAAAAACATAGTAATTGAAAATATCGATACTATCGTGTGATCTTTTCCCCCCCAGGTTTTAGTGGCTTCAGTTCCAGGGTGTTTGTAAGTATATATTATTAAGTTTATTTTATGCAATATATTTATATTTTTTATGATTCAGATCACCTTAATTTTATGATGGATATAGTAGTATATTTTAGATATATATATAAGTGTGAAAGTTTTGTTACGTATACATTAAAGCTTGTAAATAAAATTGGGGTTTTCCTTATCGGTTGGATCTTTTTCGTTCACTTTGTCTACTGGATTGTTGAAACGCTCCTTATTTATTTTCGACATACTGTAACGACAATATGAAAACAAGATGATGGAAATAATGTTGGATCCAATATATGTAATAATTGCTCCAAGATATAAAGGTTTTTGTGCATCTATCATAAGCAATGGTCCAATAAAGTTACCAAGGGTAACCGAAGCTACCACAGAGCTGACATAAAAAACCTTTTTTGTATAACCGGCTACGTTATTAGCTACACATGATTGAATAAAAGTAATAATAAAGCCAGAAACCATCGCAAGATAAAGTCCTACGAGTTTTGCCTTGAATAAAGGTATCACTATCATGAGTAAGAGTCCTAGGGTGGTAACACCAGTGGTGAAGATCAATGAATATAGCAAATTGCCATAGCGACCAACATACCAAGCACCTACTATCGAAAAAAGGATTTTAAATACCCCACTAGGAATTCCTAGTAAAATGGCATCTAAATCCTATTAAATAATATTTATCGTTCAGCTTTCGAACCATCCTATTCCAGTACATTTTTCTATTACTTTATAACCAAAATTTGAAATAATAATTGAGCTAAAAGTTTGTAAGGAACCTATCTGTAAACTGACGAGAATGGCGCCAAAAACCAAGCAGTAATATCTTGGTTCAAGTAAGCTTTCTTTTATATGTTGATAGTTTATTTTCTGAGATACAACAACTGCATTATCGAGTATCCGATGATCAACGATTTGTTCCTGTTCAGGTGTGAGGCTAAGCAGCTTTGATTTTGGATCTCCCACCATTAAAAACAGGATAAGGATTCCCCATAGAATCGTAAATACGCCAAGAAGAATCATCAACCTACATTTGAAGTTATTGTTATATTACCCAATTAAATTTCCTACTAGCATACTATTACCATTGCCATGAATGAATTCCCCTTATGTTTTTCATATGTCCAATACCGTAACTAACTAAACCTCCAAATGTCAGCGCTACTGCATTTCCCAAAGAAACGAAGTTAATGCGTCGAGCTTGTTCACTGCGTCGATACATTCGATTGACAATTAAAATACAGCATGGATTTGAACCTGCTTCAAAGAAACCTAAGGCAAAACGTAGTGCTACAAGGTGTGAATATGACTTTGCTATTGCAGTCAATGCAACAACAGTTCCCCAGCAAATGACTAGTACACCTAGGCATTTTGTAGCAGAAAACTTATGAATCAGAAAGGCGGTAGGTATCTAAAAAGAAGTACTTAGTTTTCTTTTTTCATTCCATTGAAAGGCATAAAATTTTGATCGTACTTGGGCTACCAAAGATCCAATGCTATAAACAGATCCAACAAACCCAAATTGATCATTGGTAATACTTGTGTCAGACAATAAACCCATAACTGATGAATAGTTAATTGTAAGCTTATCAAGAAACTATATATTTATATGAGTAAGTTCAATAATACATATATATGGTTGTATCTAATGGGTGACTATTGTTCTTATTCAAAAAAAGCTTACCTGTAGGAAGCTCACCACAAGTACAAATGGCATTACGTAAAAAAAATCCATTTTGAGAACTAATGCTCTTTCAGCAATGGTACATTTTGTATCTGAGAGTCCTTCGAGATCCTTTTCTTGTATGGTGGGCTCCTTACTATCCATTAGGAAAAGCTAATAGGTAAATGTTTGTATTTAAGAAAGTGATGTAGAATTAAGGAAGGATAAGGTGAAATAAAACGATTAAATAAACGTAAAACACTGTTACACAATCTATTATTGAAAGTAACAGGTAAGGTTCGTTCATATCATCTCTGATAGTTTCATAATCAGAGTTTTTAGTACTTCTATTATTTTAAATTAGGCGTTACTGTATACATCATGGAACGAATATATAGAAAGTAGATAATAAGTATTGTGCGGGGACGTCCTAAAAGACTAGAGAGTTGGAAATTGTAAGTAAAGCTAGGAGAGAGAGTTCTTCAAGACCCTTTTCTATATATAGTTAGTAATATCATTTGTATTATACAGTTGACGGTAAAAAGAACGATCAGAAAAAAACAAATAGAAAATAAAATGAGTATTTAAAAGAGCTGCATTCACGAATTGCATTTGAGCTTAATATTGTCTGAGAGACAGCACTTTACTCACTTCAACGTATTGGGAATAATGGAATTTTTTTATCTTCACTGTTTATGTAATTCGTATTAGAAAATATGCTATGTTAAAAACTAATGAAGATATATATCTCATATGCATGAGTTCAGTTTAACGTTGAATACTACTTAAAACAGTAGGTATACAACTTGTAGATAAATCTTCGTTAGGTGGTTCCGTGACTAACGGTCTTGGTTTCATCAAGAGTACAGGCATATGTATTTATACTTCCTTAAAAGGTTCAGTTGGGAACGTCAAGTAGCCGTGTTTCAAGC
>MU622279.1:124724-172509 GCA_025399235.1 Backusella circina FSU 941
AAAGTAGAACTTTAATTGTATTGGCTCTTTTTCAAAAATAAACAAAAGGCGTTGAAACAGTAATATAACCAAATGCGGTAATTTTATCGCTGATCACATTTCGTATCAAATTAATACAATCACAGAGTAAACGAGCTCCTGCAGAGAAAATAGATTTTACTTTTTACTTTTTTTTTTATCATCTTTGCATACACCACAATTTTCACTACAAATTAAACTAGACTGATCTTAAACCGAAGTTTAAGTTTAGATTCCTTAAATACACTGTAATTTCATTATTTTTCATGGAGTTTTCCAGAAAGTGAGAAATCCAAGCTTGTATTTTCGGAAAATGTATATTCCGCAGGTTTGTGGTTTTATCACTCATGATATACTTGTTTTAACTACAAATAATAGCAAGCTTGATGAATTCAATATTAATGTTCAGGATTCAAATGAAATACATTCGATACATCATTGTTTAGCAGTGGTATAGTATCATCGATTGGTCAAATGAGTGTAGTTTAATAAGATGTGCTGTTGATGTTTACAAAAAGAAGTAGCTGTAATTAATCATGAACATGATCTATCAATAGTAAGGAGAATTTCATTATACTCGTATTAGTTACTTTAATTACCAAAGCTCTTTTTTTTTTTTTATAATTGAAAGCCTCAACTTCTGAGAGAAAAAAACGAAAAATTGAGCAGGAGATTTAGATACAAAAAAAGGCACAGGATTTATGTGGAGCGCTAGAATAATTCCCAAATAAACTTTCAGAGAACATAATAAGATTTGGTGCTTTTCTTCTGAATTGAAAAATTATTCAGCAAAGGTAAATTACTGGTTTTTTAACTATTTTACTTTATCTTTTTAAGGCTTTGAGTACAAGAGAGTTGTCTCCTGATTTTAAGCTATTCTATTAATATATATATATATATATATATAAATATACACAAATATAATATAATTTACATTTTGTAAATAAAGTTGGGGTTCTCTCTATCTGTCAAATCTTCCTCCTCGGGCACTGTAGCCTGGGGGCTATCAAAGCGTTTTTTATTTGATTTTGACATAATATGGCGAGAAATCAAAAGCAAGATAATACCAATTATATCGCAGACAATGAACGTGACCATTGGGCCTATATACAGCGGCTTCTGTGAATCAAGCATAAGCAAAGGACCAATGTAGCTGCCAAGATTAAAAGCTGCAGTGATTGTACTTATGTAAAATAACTTCTTAGTATATCCTGTCACATTGTTCGTGATTGATGAAAATATTAGCATATATCCAGAGGAAAATGCCACAGTCAAGTAGATTCCAAGTAACTTGGCTTTATCGAAGGGTATAGTCATTACTAGTAAAATACCTATGGCACTAATACTGAAGGTGATGCACATTGCATAATGTAAATTGCCATATTTTCCTACGTAATAAAAGCAGCAAATTGAATACAATATAGAAAAAACACCACAAGGGGTAGCCATTATAATTGAATTTAGGTTCTAAAAATTATTTAAATAAATAAAATAAATTAATACAGGTCTTTCGGTATTAATGACTAGATCTTTTAATTTGTGTAAGTAACATACAGATGTACTTATTACAATTTAATTTATACATTACCGAAAAGCCAAAACTTGATATTAAAATAGAGATAAAAGTAAAAAAGGCTCCATTTGGGATGTTTGTAATAATGCCTGCTATAGTATAGCAGTAATAGCGTGGCTCTCTCAAACACTCTTTTATATGGGTAAATTTGATTTCCCTTGAAATTTGGACATCGTTATCTAACATTCTAAGATCAACTACCCTTTCTTGTTCAGGTGTAAGACGAAGAACACTCGCTTTGGGATCAACCACCATAAAGCAAAAGCAAAAAAAGCCGAAAGCTATCGTAACAGATCCAAGAATGACCATCAGCCTGTAAGTTTATAAAAATGAGCATATATTTGTTTCATGCTCCGCTTTCCATATCAAACTACCATTGCCAAGAGTGTAATCCTCCATCATTTGACATATAGCCCACACCATAACTAATAAAGCTACCAACAATATTGGCAAGTCCATTTCCCAAGAGATTGAAGTTAATTCGTCTAGCTTGCTCGTTTCGACGGTACATTCTACTGATGACCATGATGCAGCACGGGTTAGCACCCCCTTCAAATACACCTAGTATGAAACGAAGTGCAGCAGGCTGTGCAAAGCTCTTAGTAAACGCGGTGCAGATTAGGGTGGCTCCCCACATGATAATAATAAAGCCAAGGTATCGTTTTATAGAAAACTTTTGCATAAATAAGATACCAAATGCCTAATATAAATATAAACAAGCAGTCTCTCACTTTTTAGTCCACCTCTTCTTTTTTTTTTAAAAAAAAAATAAAAAATACCTGTGCAATTAAATAACCAAGGAAGAAAATCGATCCAACAAATCCAAATTGATCATTGGTAATATGGGTATCTTCTCTGATGCCCAACACCGCCGAAGATCCAAGTGCGGCTTTATCAATAAACTATCATTACCATATTAATATTATCACATTCCATATTTTTTATATGTATACTGCGGATTGCTTTAATTTGAGTATCTACTTGTAAAAAGCTCGTAAAAAAAACAAATGGAAGGACATAAAGAAAGTCCAACTTTCGAACAACGCTCTTTTCAGCAGCTGATATAACATAATCTTTCTCTTCAGGCCCTGGTATGACGGAATCTACATCTGCCATTTTTTATAAATAGAAAAAAAAAGAGAGAGGAGGGGAGGGCTGCGTTGGTTAACAAAAACAAAGTAGAAAGAAAAGGGAAAGAAAAGAAAAGAAAAAGGGGTGATAAAAATGACAACACTTTTATGTATAGTGACCTTTGTTGAAATTAAACTGTCCTTAAAAGTATGTATGCCTAATAATATCACCCTTGCGTTAACCTCGTAAGTATAATCTAAAATAACAGCGATGTTCTTTTTTAAATATATTATTGGAAATGTAGATCATTGATGCATATAAATGACATAACGGTTATGAAGCAATTATTGTATAATGTCATGCTAAGAAAAACTGATGTAAAAAACTATACATAAGAGGACCCTTTCACTTCTTTCTCATATAATCAAATATTACTTGACTTAAAAAGCCCTTCCATGGTATATATAAATGCATAAGCTGGGACTAGTTCTGAAGCAAATCCTTAAAGCGGTAAATATAGAATAGCATTTAAAAATGAGATTTATTGGGTTAACCATGATGATATGACTAGAAACTAAAAAGAAAAAGTCTTCAAAGCGACTGACCTAAATTATAAGTTTGAAAGGTAAGCAAAGAAACAATATACCTGTCTTTAGAGGTACCAAACAAACGAATAAACAAAAAAACAAAAACAAAAAAAAAAACAAGTTAATTATACACCAAAGAATTATGTAAGAGTCTAGCACTTAGGTAGTATATATATATATATATATATATATTTGATTAGTATTATCAGGTGGCTTTTAGGAGCTTTGATATATGCTGAAAAAAATGTCAGATACAGTCATTTCATAGTTCCCTTTATTATAACTATCATGATTGATAATAAGTTAAAAACCTTCCATTATGTTATGGATATATACATCATGTATTATGATAGTAAAATAGGAGTGCTTATCAACTAATTTGTAAAGAAATCGTTGATGTTGGATCAGGGTGATGTATCGATTCATACTGGATTGGCTGAGACTCGATTATTTTTTCATAATGTCTTTTCCTGTCATTATTTATCAATGTCATGGTAGTCACCTCCTCATCTTCTTCATCCTCATCTTCTTCGTCCTCACTCCAAGAGGGTTCAGGTGGAGTGTTGATAGAACTTCGATTCAAATCGCTGCTCCTCCTAAAGGGCCAAAATCCTAACAATTTTTTACTTTCATCACCATTGCTACTGCTGCTGTTGTTAATAGGGGTGATTGGAGATACTTGAAGCTGTTCCTGCTCCACATTTAGAAGTTGATTTGACTCTGGTGCACTGGAGCGAATAATTGAATTCGATTTATTCAAGGCAATGGTGTTATTATTACTTGACAAACGACCATTCACTGTTGTTGTGGTTGCTAATGACGTTGGTGAGGTTGTTGGTTTTGGCTCTCTTAAATTACTAAGTGCATCGATGGTCTTTTCACTCACCCAGGGACGTATGAGTAAATACTGTATGATCAATTGTTGCTCCAGTTCGAGTTCAGTCTCTTCATGGTGTTCATCACCCATAAGAGCAGCGGTATTGATGGTACTTTGATTCTTTGCCGACGAACCCAAATGGAGTGCATTTGTGATGGCATTTGGAATATGTTTTTTACTTCCGCTATGATTAAAGTTGCCCCCGTTATTACTACCGTGGTTTGCATAATAGTGCGGAGGAGGCCGTTGGGGATACTCAGGTGCCCGCTGAAATGCCTCCATGTGATTCAATATATCCTGAAATCGAGTGTCTTTAGTATTTCCATTTGCGGCACATTGGAGATAGGTTACGTCATGAATGAATACTCCCAAGAAAGGCACCACGGGTTTTGTCCATACGTGATGCTGCTGAACCTGTAACTGCTGCTGTTTGGTCTTCTTTTCCAATCCCATGTGTTCACGATAGCGACGATAGTTGTTGGATTCGGACATGAGTGTACTTAGCAATTCAAGTCTTGACATGTGTTTTTTAGGTATACACTCCCACGTCTTTTTTAATCTTTGAACAGGCGGTGTTCCTAGAGCGGATACAATAGCTTTGAGTGACTGGTAATTGTTGAGTGCAAGAAGTTTTGTCGCAATTTTGATCCATCGACTGATGCTCTTTGCTCTACACGGGGCTTCCTGGGGTAGCAAAATGGTGTGTTCAATGAATCTCGTTATATAATTAAAAAAATCTGTCGACGCCACAATTTTTTTATGAGGCGTGCGAGTAGAATGAGATAGTAATGCCTCGCACGGGATACCACGAAAGATGGATGACTCAATGAGTGTAAGCTGATAGGCGATGAGGTGGGGCGAAAATTGAAGTATGCTCGGGATCGTCATGGCACTCATGTATAATATACGTACTTTTTCCAGAGTATCACGTAAACTAACAATATTGTTTGATCTTTCCGATAATAGTAGATCATATTGACATTGCTGTTGGTAAAAATGATATTGATTATCAGTTGATTGCTGTTGTTGTATTAGCTGTTGTTGTTGCTTTTTGGTTTCTTCAAAAAAATTCTCCAAATCATTTAATCGGTTCTGCAATCTTCTATATGTTGTTAAAAGTGGCGGTACCGGAATATTTGGAACGTAATCGGTAGTATAATATGAATGGAAACTACTGTCACTTGTCTGCGCTGGGACAAGATTGGATGAATTGACAATGGTTTCTGATAAAACGTCAATTGTATCTCCTGTTTCATCGCTTTGCACTATCCATGAGTTACTTCTTGGCTTGTTCGATGATTGGTCTAATGTTGTTGTTGGTGCTAAATTTACTGCTACTGGATTTTCAGATGAAACAACAAAATTAAATGGTCTAAAGATCAATGTCGGTTTAACTATTTTTTTTTTTTTAAAATCAAAATGTTTAATATTAAAATCAATTAAAAATATTCGTTATTATTTTATAATTTCAATTATTACCATTATCGAGCATTATTACTATATCGTCGTCATCATCATCATCATTATCTTCCTCGCATTCAATTTGCTCTGTTCTAGTCCTAGTGTGCTTAAAGGAACTAGTTTTAATGGGTCTATTTACTGCTCTTGTAATTGGTGTGGTATCAATGATAATGGCAGGAGGTATTCTTGGTTTTGGTGGAACAGTGGGCTTTTTTGTTAATGATGGAGTTACCTTAGTAAAAGCCAAAGGATGTTGTTGTTGGGGAGGAGGAGGAGGAGGAGGAAGGACTTTGGGTGGTACAGGTGGTGGGGGTGGAGATTTTGTTACGCCAGGTAAAACTTTGTTTTGAGTGATAATCTTTTCTAATTGCTCGAGACTAGATCGCATTAATGCCATTGCATTTTCATGCTGTTCCGGTGTGGATTCAATTGCTTTTTAAATAATATATATAAGTGATTAGTGAGTTACAAGAAAGGCTCGTGCGTATAAACGTATATCTATATATTTACTTTGATGAACAAATTTAACACGATGAAGTTGCATTATTGATAATTCAAGGACCGAAATAAAAGTGGCATAAGCACCCTATTGATGAGATGATTCTTTAGTTATTTATACATTTTTCTTTTTTTTTTTAAAAAAAAAAAAAAGTTTACTTCATAGTTGCCTTCATCAAGAAGGTTAGATGCTCTGGTATAATGAGTTTCTGCAATCATTAAATAGTATTAAAATACTAATCAATAATTTTTCTCTTTTCTCGCTTTAATAAATATTTAAATGCGTGTGTGTGTCTGAAGCTATTTACAAATAATAGAAATGAATTTAGAAATGAACTTTATTTAAATGAATGGTTGGACCTTCTTTTTAATTTTAATTAATTAAAAAAAAAAAAAGAAATATTAAACATGAAAGAAGGAATAATAATAAAAATATTCCTCTTTCGTTTTATAACCAAAAAAAAAAAAAAAGTATTGAATTTTTCTCAAAAATACCAGTCATACTTTCCCAAAAACGACAATTTTAAAACTTGTGACAGGTTTGATTTTGGCAAATTCATGTACTGTATTTTCACCGGATATTAAGAAAAAGTGAGCTAATTTTTGGGAAAATTGAATTATCGTTTTTGGGAAAGTATGACTGGTATTTTTGAGAAAAATTCAATACTATTTTTGGTAAAAATATTTTATTAATTGAGCAAAAATGCAATATTAAAAGTTGAACTCTTGTCGAAAAATATCTGATCTCTATTGAAAACAAATACTATTTTTTTTTGCTCAAAATGCACAATAGTAATTTCACACTTTTCGATCGCAGCAGTTTTTTATCGTTGAGGTTTCTTTATACGTAGCCGGTGAGCTACAAATTGCCACTTGTCAATGTTGCATTCTTTGATTCATCGCTTGTGAACTAACTCAAGAAATCAGGATCTTTGAAAAAAAAGGAAAAAACAGGGAAATAAATGTCATTAACTAAAAGTAAACTCTAGATACAACTAACCCTCAGGTCTTTCTATTAAAGTTGAAAAAGGTATGCTAATTATGGCACAAACTATGACTTGATCACTATTTTTTTTTTTTTTTTGAATAATCAAGCATAGTTTAGGCTGATTCCCATTTTACTGTAGCAAAAATTTAAGTAAGTGCTTTAGTGGAATTACGAAAGAATCTTCTCTAATCTATCGATAGCTTTTAAAAGCCTTTTCTTCAAAATGCTTTTATATTACTCTGGAGGAACAGCAAAAGTGTTATATACAGATAAACAATTGTTAGGTAGTGATTTCATGGCGGGATTGAATTAAGAATAAATAGCTCAAGATGTGACCAAAGGATCCAGATCGATAAGGATGGATTGAGATAGAAGACCTTAGAAAGATTGATAAGCTGGAATAGCTATAAATATATCGTTGGGGTAAATATCTTCCAATCATTCTTACAACAAGAGAGCCCGAGGTTGCAACGCGTAGTTTAGATCTAGGTTATTTTTATAACATATAGCTTTTTACGTTGTCCTACACAGCTGTCAGAAACTATAAAAGCACAGACCTTTTAAATCAACAAAGAACATATTATTTGGACCTGTTAATTATTATTCTTCTTACTATTCCTTATTTTATTCCGAATTTAACAAAAAGGTAATTTATAAGTATCAAATTTTAGATAATTTACGAGCTAATATTTTTTTTTCGTCTATTATAGAGTATTTTTCAAATGCTGTCTAATATGTGTTCCTCTTTGGTACTTTATTGTTGCTGTTCTGGATTAGATCAAGGGAATAACAAAAGAAAAAACTTTGTAAAGCTGCAGAGAGTAACTTTTTTTTCTTCAAAAGAAAAAAACTGATTTAGAAGGTACATGTGTCTATAGAATGCTCATTTTAAGGTATGTACATTATCTAGGCTATTGTATTTATTGTGCTGCTATTGTTTTATGCCATTGAGCACTAAAAGTGCTGCCAATGCTGCTATTCTGAATAAAGTAATCAAAAAAACTATACTACAATTTAGTGGGTGATATATACACGCTATATATCTTTTCATTTATTTATATTATCTTGGTGACCTTTCACCTAATATTTGTATTTTCCCAGTTTATTCACTTCATAAGGTTTTCATTGTACCGCAATCCGATAAGATATTTCAATGTCAGGGTTCTCATCCTGATAAATACTCATGTTATACACGAGCACCTATGGACGCGCTCTCCCAAACATGTTCATAAATATAAGCACCACTTATATTTATATAACCATCAATTACAAATCCATAATAAACACTTTAGTTTCTTTTTAGAACTTTTAACGAACTCATATCGTCTTAATTCTATAACATATATCAGTGGGTATCAAAATCAAACTGCCAAATTCACGCTGTTTTTTAGTACAAAACCACACAATTTGGTGCTGTTCCCACTAAGTTTTATGGCAGGGAAGCCACTGCGGTGTGTAGTAAAGCCACCATCAAAAGTTAATGTGGATTTGCCACACTAATTGGTAGCGAGCATAGCTCATTTCCCACCAATCTGCCCTGCTAAAGTGCGGTGTGGCTGACCACCAAATCAGCAAAAAACTAGTGGGATTGCCACACCAATTTCAATCATAGTGCAGGATAACCTCCAGGCTAACCAAGCTAACCTCCAGGCTAACCAAGCTAACCTCCAGGCTAACCAAGCTAACCTCCAGGCTAACCAGGCTAACCTCCAAGCTAACCAGGCTAACCTCTAAAATTCAGTGAGAATAACTATACAAAGTATAACTGTCTTATATATAGTGAGGTCTTATAACTTATATATATATGTAGTGTGTATAGAGCATGTATATGCCTGGAAACAGCAATCTATAACGATTATTTATTGATAACACTTGATAGAAATTACGATTTATGGTGACGAATACATAATTCTCCATGGAAGTAGCTATTGGCAGAATCAATTCTGACCTTAAAAACTGATTACATAATAAAGATTAACTTAATAGTTCAGTGATATCAATCATGAACCAATAATAAACAATAGTGATAACCATGAACCAGTAATAAATAACCCTATGCTATGTTCGCAGTTACATAAGGAATTATCAAGAATTATCAGGAACTAAAGTTTATGGCTGAAATTAAATTATCCACGAATAGCAATTTTTCTCTAGCAAATTTTAGTAACAGAAATTACGTAAAGTAATTCTGACAGAAAGCTCTAGAAATGATACTAGACATTTCAAGAAATCACCTTACAACGGAATACGATATCACTTCGAAATTATTCGGGATTAAGTCGTGATATTTAGGAATCCAACTTTATATAAATAGTAGATAGTGTCGTATTTAAGGTCGTAAGAGATATAAAAACATTAGAATAAGAAATAACAAGGCATACAAATGTCAAATAATAAGATGGATCGATAAGATTTAAAAATATATAAAATCCATTATTTAATCAATATGATTAAATAATGATAAACTATGAAGTAACACACAGTAAATACCAGTACCTTAGAAACAGGTCAGAGTAAACCCAAAACATTATGACAAATAGAGTATATATTATAGAATCAACTTAGATAAGATTAGCTACCTTATCTAAGAGAACAGAACAGCTTGATCTATAATATATCATGTTTGATTATATATGTAATATCATTAGATAATAGTATGCTGATGATAGAGGTGAGACATGGATCGTTTATGATGTCTTAGCTCAAAAACCGTCTTATCCATAGCTCTTGTCATATGGAACTACGGTAATAAGGATAGATAACATGTAGTCTAACTTATTGATTAAAGACTGTTCTCAGTGTTACTCAATATAGATGTCAATAGTAGAAGTTGTACCTATTTAATAATATTCTTTTATAAATGTAATAAACATTTATATAGAATATATATTGAAACAACTCGTATCTTTAGTTCTGATTCAATATCAGACACCAACTAAAGGACTCCATACTGACAGGGCATTAGATAATGTCACTGAAACCACATCTGCCTATAAATAGTTTATAAATCGAACAACCCATCACTATTCATGCAAAACCTAAATTGTCAATATATACAAGGCTTAGGTAAAACCAACTCAACCCTTGTGACGCAATAATTCTTATTCTGATATATTCTTGGAAATAATCTATCTTCGAGGTCTTAACTTCTTTTCTTATATTAATTTCTTTTGGTATAATAAAAGTCTCATTAATCTCATCAAACCTTTTGATTCTTGTTAAATTAAGTGTGAATTTGCTGAAATATCACAGATAGATTTGTATTTGATATTTTTTCGAACAACTTTTTAATAAAAAGGAACTTTAAAGAACTTGTTTTTTTTCAATTTTGTCAGTAATATTTATTCCTAATCGTCTAAATATCCACACCATTTATGTGACCGGTGTCTAAGTTTTCTTTAGTTCTAAAAAGAACTAAGATACCTTATACTACTAACCACTTTACTATAAACTAATTATGTTGATGTTTCAAATGACAAGGGCGTTTTCGATTTTGGGATGATAAAAACAACTGGTCCAAGGTGGAGTTGGTGATAGTCGGGCGATGTCGTTCGAGGGGTGGGGAATCAGTGGAGGGAATACAGACTCTGTCGAATGTGTCGAGCACAAGCAACAAGTTAGAGATTTCCTTAACAAGCTTCGATAGATCATGCAAAGAATCTGGTATCTAGACTTTGGTAATTTCGTACATGACATATAAACCGCTCGAAGGTAAGACCAAGACATAAAAAGTGATGGTTCTGCCAACAATTTGTATTCCAAGGACTCCTACCATTTTTTGTGAGTCCAACACGTCTTTGCAGAACATCGCAACCCGTAAAAGATCTCGGCATATTACTGTGGTGAAATACCACATAAATTATGACTGTTTAAATTATTATATAATTGATCAAGTTAAACTTGACTGTGAAAACTAAGCCTTCTGTATATACCAAATATAATATGATAAGCAACCACCTCGCATGTAGATTGGTGTAACCTTATGGTATCCATCCCATCAATTAACTATGTCAAAACAAACAATAGTTATAATTCTCTCATCCAAAATTAATATAAATAGACCTACATTTTCTTCATAAAAACTACAGACAAAAATAAAAAGATCCTAAAAAGGAATTAAATCGACTTTTTATTGTTTATTTTTATTTATTTTTTATTTCAGTGAAAATTAATACTTAATTTTCCACATTTTTTTCGAGTTCAGTGAAAATTAATCCTTAATTCTCCACATTTACATAAAGATTGGATTCTTGGCAAGCCGGTTTAGCCTCTCCAAAACCTAGACTTGAACTCCGTTTTACACCTTGCAATCTTGTAATACAAAGGTCAGGCCTCCAGCTCAACAAGCTTTGTTCGTTTTTGGCCTCCAAGGTTGTTTCATTCGTCCATCGTAAAAAGATATTTTGATCAGGATCATCAAACAGTCCAGATAAAAACGGATCAATGAAACGAGAGCAGAGTTCCATTTCATTGGAGTCCTCTGCTAACGACATACGAGGGAGCTTTTTATCAATTCTGCTATTGCTTTGGCAAATTTGTATATGTTTTTGACGGTAGGATCAAATTTCAAGAGTTTTATGGCTGCCATTTCTCGTATTGCCGTGCCGTCCAGAACCTCTTGAATGATTTTGATAATATCCATGACAGTCTCAATAGGCATAGGTAGTTTGTTAATGTTGTAAGTAGTTTCGATATGGTTAATGGTGGCTGTCAAGCTGTGTACGTCAAAAAAAGGAAGAAGGTCATCAGGGTATTTGTTTGGTGACAAAAGCAGTATCGAAGTACAAGCCAAAGCATAGTGAATGTGGTCTTCAAGAGAGAGTTTCCATTTTTGTGTTTGTAATGATTGTTGTAGTTTATAAAAGGCATCTGTTGCGTCGAAGGCGTGGATCAAGAGATGGACATTATCTTCAGGTGGTGAAAATGACAGACACATCGAGACCAATGATTGGACATCGTCTTCGGAAGGCCGTTTGCTACTAGGTGATTCACGTTCATTATCATTGTTTTTTTGCGTGAGTTGATCATTGTCACCTTTTTGCCTTGACTATAACGGCATGGCTTGAGGATGGTTATTCACAATGTGTTCTTTGAAATCTTTTAATTCCTTGAATTGAGCAATACAAGACGGGCAACCAAAGTGTTCTTCGATCAGTGGATGATGCTCTGTGGCTCCAGCTTTGATGTACACAAAGTGAGGCGTGTTATAGCGTCTAATGCCCGTTAATCGCTCTGGCAGCATGATGTTGTGTTGTTTGAGGTGAGTTCGTAGTTTTTATGGTGTAGAAAATGGATTATTACATACAAAGCATTTGTTCACAATTACTACAAGCTGCTGTGTTGAAGGTGCTGGTAAATCAGACATGCTGTAACTAAGAAAAACACCAGAATTCAAAATCGTCTTCAACAACTTTTTAAATGTTCCTTTTTTGTTTCGTCTCAAAAGTTGCTTTCGTCTCATTGATTTTCTCAATTCGGTCTCATTTCCATGAGACATTAGTTTTCATTTATTTTCGGTTTTTATTCAAAGAAAGATGACTAAAAAAAATTTTTTTCCCCATTAATATTTCTTTTTCTATAAAAACCAATGCTTTATTAAATCAAACTCTAAAACTACATCAGAAAGACAAATCGTTTAATTAACAATGAAAGCCATTTTCTCCTTGATGAACCTGTGGTATTTCTGGAAATAACCACAATTTAAAAAATAAGAAAACGAGAATGAATGGGAATGGTGTCAGAGTTTTTATTTAAAAAAGAAAGATTTAAACAAAAAACAGACTGAAGACTCTCATCTGCTGAAGATATGTCTTCTATTTATAAGAATATCTGAAGTAGCTGAGGAAAACATTGTTTCACCCAAACTTTGTAAAAACGATTAATCTTGACATGATTGATCAATTGAGTTGTAAACTATTTAGATATCAAAGTCCCTCAATTATAATCTTTCGATCTAACGATATGGAAAGATCTTTTCCTGAGTTATCCGAATCCTATACCCTTGAGCTAACCTTATCATGAATCCAATCCATAATAACATTATACTATCTCAGAATAAGTTGAGACTTTTGTCTAACGATCATACGTGAACAGTTATGTTACAATAAGATAGATTACCTATGTACATCCATCATTACCACCATAGTATAAGAGTCTTTATTACTCTTTATAGTATGGTTGTTTGTATCAAGATAATCTACTATAAATGTGTCATTCTATATTTATATCCTGATCCTATCATCAGTGCTATACACTGCTGATTATGAATATAATGATTTTCTAATACGAATAGCGCACTATAACAATCTGTTCAAATGTCTCGGTGAGGTAGCTAATCTCATCCGTGACTTGTTATGGTGTGATTCTTTTTTATTTGTATCATTATACGATTTACTTAATGATGCTCAGTTGAACGTAAATCTATTATTGTGTATGATCTTATAGTTCACTTTAAAGTATCGATCTTTATAACAATTAAGTTATTCAGATCGTGCATTATGATTATATTATTAAGTTATATATGTAACTATTATAATATGTAGCGATCATAATGTTTGTATTGATCTAGTGATAATCATTATTATTATTCTTATTTGAACTTCAGCTTATAAATAGTTCGTCATAGAACCTTAAATACAACAGAACCAAAGCTTAAAAAAGCGTGAGCTTGTTTTTTTTTAAAAAAAATCTACGTTGGTAAGTCTCAGTTCAATTTAATTCTTATTCAGCCATACCTGTTAGTATGAGTGATAAAAAGGTTTAGAAGAACTTGCCTCCTTTTTTTTATACCAAATATAAACAAAGTAAGATAAGAAGATTGGTTGTATATACTCTCCTGTTTTTTTTTCACAATATGGCATACATTGTGTAACCATCACAATGCTGTAACATATGATCACCATTTCGATTTTGCACTGCTTTTTTTCAGTGTCCCGTTGTTTATCACTCCACTCTGTTTTAATTGATATTATCTCTATAACGCGTTTCTGTGTTTATCTTTTATTTTACGCGTTTATAAAGTATAGATTTGATAAATTGTGATGAGTGTGACGCGTTTTTTTCTTTGTTTTTTTACCTTTAGAGAAATAATAATGAAAACAAGAATAAATATAATGAATTGAATGCTTATAAAGGAGAGAGAGAGAGACAATCAATGATGCAAAATATATAAACAAAAAAAACACTGATAATTTCAAGTCAAATAAAGTTGTTTTTTTTTTCGCTTAGATCAATCAACACCGAGAATGAAAAAATCCACAGTTTTGATAACCACAAGTTATATTTATTTTAAATTCTTTCTTTTCCTTTTCTCTCACTCGCATATTTTTTTCACACTTTGTTATTTGGCACTGCAAAAACATTAAAACCTATTTTTATGTCTAAAAAAACACAAGTTCTTGAGAGATCGCTCTCTCCAACAGCAGATCCAGTTGTCAATCGGGTCGCAGCAATCAAAATAACAAGGATTTGCAACAATCCATCGACAAGTTCAAACTTTGACCCTGAACCAAAAAGAAAAGAACGTTTCGCAAAGCAGGAACATGAAATAAATGGTTTAACTGTATCTGACGCCAATGAAAGTATCTATCCTCATTTTTTGAATAGTGAAAGTAAGTGAAGCTTTTTGAAAAACTTTTTTGACCCTTTTTTTCGTTTTATTATTATTATTAACGCTATGAGGATTTATCATTTATTATATAATAGGTGAAGGTAACAACGGATATTATAATACAGCATTGTTTTATCACCTCATTGCTTTACTGGTATTAATTTGTAATTTGCTTAACTCCCAAAAAAGGCAAACATGAAGAGCAGGGCAGTGACAGTAGTTATGAGATGGATAGTCCCAATCAGGACAAGAGTGGTTATAGGGGTAGAGAAAGTAGTCAGTCGAGCCGTACAGGTAATAAACTTAAAGAGGGGTGTCTGTGCTTAATACTGAAATAATGAAACCATCCAGTAGTTGACGATGAGATATACGAAAGACCAATAACACGTTCCATCTCCAAGAAACCAGTATCACCACCCAGTGATAGCATTATGAAAGGATCGGATGAAGAACCGGACAGCCGAGGAATCAGCGGTGATACACAGATAGGAAGATACACCTCATCTACAGCTTCCACAATATCAATAAAAAGGAAATCGAGTGCCATCGCTACAGACAATCATCATTCACGAGCAAATCAGACAACCAATAAAATAAAGACAACAACGATCAATAAGTCGAAACTGACCCAGCAAAAGCAACGTAGAAGATCACTCCCGTCTCTAGATCATTACAAGTCAATATTTCCTGTATGTGACCAGCATGGCGCCAACAACAAGAACAAAAACCCAGTCCATGTCAGAGGACGTCTTTGCAGTAAAGATATCAGGATGACCGACAAGACACTCGGAGAGGGACAGATCGGGAAAGTATTTGTAGCTTATTATCGCGGGCTACCCGTTGCATGTAAAACAAAACGACGAAAAGTGAGCTTGGATAACTATGAAAGTCAGATCTTGCATGAACTCACATTTGCAGCTAAATTGTCTGCGTGTAAATATATGAATCGATATGTGGGATGGTTTAATTGCCCTAATGAGAATACTCAAGAGGAGAATACAAGTAATGGAGGTACAGAGCAGAGTATCTGTATTGTTCAACGATATATACCCAATGGAGATTCACGAAAATATTTATACCAGCGAGGTAGGCAAGAGAAAGAGATAGAGAGAAGGTGCGATACCGTAAGATAGAGATAAGCCATTATTAACCGATTTTTATTTATAGCTTATCCTTTTAAACCTTTCGAAGTTTTACAAGCAACAATATGTTTATTTACTGCATTAACAGAAGCACACTTGTTGAATATTGGCATTGTGGATTTAAAACTTGAAAATTTCTTGGTAAGTGATTGTTAAATCCATCAGTAACAATAATACAGGTATTGATGAGTTTCAATTAGATTGATTCCGCTGGTACAGGTTGGATTACAGATTTCGGGTAAGTTGAGAGAGAGAATGGATTGTTTATATGTGGGACTAAAAAAAAATCTTCATAAAGGTCATGTATTGAACTCCATGATGCTGAAGTGGTCTCTCTGGACGACATGGAAGTCACGTGGACCACTCATGTTGCCGCTCCTGAGATGATCGCCAAACGAGAGTTCAGGAAAGCATCGGATGTGTTCATGGCTACGTTGATTGCTGCGGAACTGATGACGGGTGACTTGACCGACGAGGCCTTTCAAAAAAAGGTCCTTCGCCGGGACTCAGAAGGTCAGGTCAACCCAAGTTGCGCGAGCTTGAACAAATCATTTCAAGCTTTCTTTACCATATTGAAAGCAGGGTTAAGAAACGACCCCGAGGATCGACCAACTGCAAATAATATACTACATAAACTTCTTTTAATCAGAGACGGTTCGGGTTTGGTCGAATAACTAAATAAATAAATGGTGCGCCCCCTCCTTCTCTATTAATATGTAAAGCAAAAAAAAAAAAAAGTTTATTTTTTTCTAGTAACAATAATAGTTTCTGATGTCAACTAGCGGTAGAAATGTATAACGTGTTATTTGGTTAGTTCTGTCATTATATATAATTCATTTTAAAAAAACCATATAAGAGTAAGTCATTATTTTAGATATGTATGCCTATGACGATATTGAAATAAATGATTTGCTTGAATGTGACACATTCTACTCCATATGATCTTATCTTGAATCGAATCACTTATATTGTTTGTTATTAAAAAAAAAAAAAAAGTATTATGCTTGTGACCTTGATAAGATTCAAAGGCCAAATAAGCGGTTAGTTTAATACACGATACTTTAGCCGATTTCTCCTCCTTCTTTCCTTCTTTCCTTCTTATTGTTTTTATTTGTAACTTTTGCTGTTTTAAAACTTATACCTTGTTGTTTTAAAATAGTTTATATAGAAATAAATACTACTCGTGTGTAGATATAAGTGTATATACTAAATAGAGCTCCTTTTTTTTTTGAATCACTTTTATACACATGATACACTTTTTTTAAAAAAAATACTCTAAAGTAAGGTCATGTTACCTATAATCTCAGGGACCTTCTCTATTTGAGGCACCAATTATGTAGAAAAAGAGAGAGACAGGACAGAAACATTTAATAGTTTAATTATAATAAAATACATCATGAAATAGATCATTTCACTAATAGAATGATGACAATCATGGCGACAGATAGGCTGATTTAATACTTTTTTAAGCTTTTTAATACTTTTGGGGAGATCACCGTTATTCGCATTTTGTTTTTTTGGTTCATGATGTAGCTGACAGGTTTGTTTTGATCAAATTGTGCGACAAATAGTTATGAATAAGAATGATGCTAATGGTGAAACCCTGAATAAAATGATAATTAGCTCATCTTTATACTATATATACATATTGAATATTATGAATAGATGGTAAGTATCTTTATGGTGTAAAAATATATTATATCATATGCATACATATACTGTCTTGCTGATCATTACTCTTGTGTAGAATATACTTTTATTCTCATTTTATATGCTTGTTTTGTTATTTTTTTACATGTATACAAAGTATAAGGTGATTTCTATTCAGAAGCTTCTTAAGAACATGCTGTTTGTTTTTGTTTTATAAATGTATAACTGTTTAAAAAAAAAAAAAAAAGAACTCAGTATTAAGTCACACTTTTTACATCATACAACAGTTAAAAAACCTGCCACTAATATAAATTATATAATTTTCCTATCTAAGAAGGAAAGGGTAATGAAAAAAAAAAGTATATAAAGTGAAGGATAAATTATCCAAAAAACATTTCCATATCTTTCTTTCCTTCTTTCTTTCCCCTTCTCTTTTCTCCAAGATGAACAAGGCCAGTTTTAAAAAAGGACCCATCTTTGTGTCTGGTGTAGATGGTGATAAAGGCATTGCTATTGTACAGCAGTTACTACAATTTCCAAAACAGTATAGACATCTCTCAGGTCTACCTATCCGAGCAGGCGTGTCAGATAACTTATCTCCTCAAGTAAAAAAACTTGAAGAGATGGGAGCTGAAACAGTACTATTTGATGCAATAAATAATCCTACCAGTAGCGTTGTTCATGCAATTTCAGGTTCTGCAAAGCTTTGTCTATTAATTGACCCATTAAGTGAGCACATCAAACGATCAAATGCTTTTCAGTATGGAAAAACGTAAGTGTACCTTTTTCGATAAAATTATATTTAATAGAAGTAATAATAATAATAATGTATAACAAAAAAATGTCTCTAGTGTTATTGATGCAGCCAAACAAGCCAATGTCGAACATATCATCTTTCTCACACCATTCACACCTTTGGATACATTCACACCACCTAGCTCACCTGTTAGTCTCAGTAGCAGCAGTAGTAGTAACAGCTGGGATAGTACCAGCAGCAGCAACAAAAATGGTGACCATAAAAATAGTTACGTCTCTTATCGTTCCCAATTTATGCTGATTGAGTCCTATCTCCAAGGACAATTTGGTAGTGATCACATTACCATTTTAAGATATCCTGGTGTCCTCTTCCAGCACTTGGTTGTTTTCGGCCAATACATTGCCCAGCATAACGCATTTCCTCTACCTAAACAGCAATCCGAAATGACCGTTGAGTCCTGTAACCTGATCGACATTGCACGTGCGACTGCTTGTATCGCCTATTCACCCACCTTTCGGCATTGCCGAAACAGTTACATTATTACATCTCCACAACTATTGACATTAGAAGAAGTCAGCCAAAAGGTACTTCAGGGCCTTGAATGTGAAAATGATACCATTAATTTCATGGATCTGACCACGCTCCAATCCATTCTCACTCAGAGTATTGGGAATGAAGAACATGCCCTGTTTTTATTGGAAATGTGGGGTATCTCTCGTAAAGAGGTGGGCCGTCGCTTAGAGATCACCCGTGATCTGGAAGCACTTACAGGTCAAAGCGGTAAAACGCTGAATGAGTATCTCAAGGAAAAGGGCGTGCGAGATGCTTTCTTATCACCTTCAGCTACATTTAAGGTAGCTTAATTCTGTACACACATACACACACACACACTTTCTTTTTTTTTTTATTATCATTATTCATGCATAACGTTTTTTTTTAGCAATATCTATAAAACCTGTAAATATATAAATAAAAATATTATTTAATTTTTTTTTTAAAAAAGAAAAAAAAAGACAAGCCAGGAACAAGGTTGTTCCATTCTTTCTTTTCCATTTTATTTTTTATTTTGTCACTGGTGTTGTCATGGCAACGTATATAACCTATGTCATTACGGTGATTTTTATATTTATTATAATAATACAATTAAACACATATCTTGCATTTATACAACTGCCCTCAGCTATTGAAAAGGACCCCACCGTCTCCACCATTGTCCATGAGCGATACAAGAGAGATTACACCGTCCTTTTATACTATACCATCACTGCATTACTAGCAGCTTCATTACTCCTCATTCGCTCTCATTTGAGGCAAAAGCGACTACAATCACGATCACAACTACAGAGAAAGAAGCTGCTAAATCGGGAATGGCGAATCTTCAACTCGACCTTTACACTGAAACAGTGCCTCTCACTTACACTCTTAATCGCCTTCAACGGAGCATTTCTGTTTAGTCAAGTCACCATTAGTAAAGATGATGACCAGCTTTACTTTCAAGAACTTGCCAATCGCTGCGCCCAACTTGCGATTGTGAACTGTGCGCTTACCGTTACACTCTCCGCCAAACTCTCCATCATCCAAAAGCACTTTTACGCGCTGCCCGATACGATCCATTGGCACCAATGGATGGGCCGACTGGCCTTCTTGGAAGTCCTCTTCCATGGGACCTTTCAGCTGCAGCGTAACTATCGACGCCAAGAGGGGGACATCCTGATGACCCTCACCACCAATGTCAGGTACTTCACAGGCACATCTATGCTACTGGGAATGATGGTGCTTGTGTTTGGCGCCCACCCTCTTGTCCGTCAGGTCTCATACCGTCTCTTCCGTATCTCGCATATCGCTTCCTTTGCGACCTTGGTCTTGATGGGTGTTCTGCATCATTGGTGCTTCTCCCTCTTTTATGCTGCTGTCCTGCTATTTTGGGTCCTGGACCAGGTGGATCGATTCTATATCACAGAGGTGGTCTCGCTGGAGGCACTGCCGGGTCATATTGTGCGTCTTCGAGTCAAGGTACCTTATCATGTTCAGCGTCTTTTGCCTGGCCAGTTTGTATCGATGTCATTTTCATCCTCTTTTGTAAAATCGTTGGTCTATTCTCATTCATTTTCTATTTGTAAAATAGAGAACAGTGGTACAGTGTAGTTTAGAATATGAAATTTATATATATATATATATATCTGTTTTATTAAACAAGAATAATCCCTTTAGTGAAAGAGATGGAAGAAGAAGATAATGATGACTTGGAGACAATCGATAGCTCCCATCATCATCAATTATTAGATACACACAACAATAACAAGATATTTACATTCTATATCAAAGCAAATGGAACACAAACACAGGCACTCTATGAGGTTGCATCATCATCTAGTGCCATGGAACGCATAAGCAAGTTACGGATCAGTCAACCACTCGGATTACCCTTATTAGGCTGTAAATATCAAGACTTTGACCGTATCCTCATTGTAGCTGAGGGTATTGGCATCACACCCTGGTTATCTCTTCTCCAATGTCTTTCATCCAGTCGTGCCTGTATTGATATCATTTGGACTATTCGAAAGATGGATACTTATTATGCATTTGAAAACGAGTTGAAGGCATACTTGACGCTGTTTCAGGATGATCATCGCCTTGGTATCCAAGTGTACCTGACGGGGGGTGATGCTGAATTCAATACTATGGAGACAGACTATGCGATTCAATTCCATGCCATGCGTCCTGATTATCGACTTGTTTTGAAGGAAATACAGGGTCGTACATTGCTTGCAGTGTGTGCTCATGAGGATACCACCGTCTTGACATCGAATATTGCATTGGAGCACGCATGGACTGTTCATAGTGAACGATTTGAATTATAGATTTCTTTTTTTTTTTATTTTTGCTTTTGTATGTTTTTTTTTTATATATATATATAAAAGTAATATAATCATTCCCGCTATGGTGATAATGCCTTTTGTTTATTATTCATTTTGGATCGATTTTTTTTTTTTTTTTTACAGATAATTATATACTATTTTATTTTAGATTTCATGTTCGGCCAAAAGCATATTAGGAATACCGTCTCTAATCTTATAAACGTGGTTGCAGTTGGGGCAAATCATTTGTCCTTGTTGAACGTGAGTCTATAAAACAAAACCATTTTTTAGTATTCATTTTGTATTGTTTATACTCTTTTTTTTTTCTTCTTTTTTTTTTTACCTCCAATATGACACCGTGTACTAGTTTTAAAAAGTCCTCATTCTCTGTAGCATTTTCAGGAATCTCAGCAGGAAGTGTGTTAATACCAAGCTAATATATAAATAGAGATAATGAGCTTTTCATACTATCACTAGATTATATATTCAATGCTATTTACCTGGACAGCAGTAGATGTCAAAGCTTCCCACTCGAGCTTATTCAACATATTGGAAAGGAATTCAGGATTAAAGTCAGCTTCAATCAACTCAACTTGAGCATCCTCAAAACGAAGTGGAAAGTTGTTACTGTTACAGTTTTTGACGTGGCATTGCAACATGTTGTGAGTAATGAGTCTCATTATTGATTATTTTATATTATGTTGTAGTTGTATATAGAGGAAAAGAAGTATATAAAAAAAATGTCAATTTTTATTAAAAAAAATGCAAAAGTATAAGCCACTCTCTCTAGTAATGTTCGCCAATAAATTTAATTCATCAGAAGTATATATATTTCCTCTTTTATTGGGACTATAGCTGTATATATTCTCTCTCTATCTCTCTCTCTCAACGATATATAAACATATTCTTTATTATTATTATTATTATTATTATTGCTTTCCTCCTCCTCCTGTTTTCTTGCTCTTTTTTGAGCGATCCTTCTTCTTTAGAGTATCCATATAAGCTCTAATAATTGTACTATAAGCATTTTGAAATTTATCAAAGTCATCAGGTGCAACCTATTAAGAAAAGAAGGTTTTTTTTTAGTGGATACTCTCTCTCTTTTTTTTTATATGGAAATATATAGAATAACATTACAATTGTGCTTATTTTTGCTTTTTTAAAAGTGGCCCTCACAATACACGGATACTTTACGTCGTCACTTCCTTTATTTTCAATAACAGCTTTACCACCTTTGGGCATCTCCTTGTTTACTTTTTCAGCCTTAATTAATCGAGCTGTAGTCACTGTTTTTTTTAAAAAAGCCAGTGAGTGTTAATAACAATAACAATAACAATAACTTACTTCTTTTCATCGTGACAGAAACTGTGCCTGCTGTCTTTGACTTTTCATAAAACTGACCAAGTTCAACGGTAAACTAAGTTAAAGTCGTTAACTTTCTCTTCTAATCAATTGTTTATTGGTTAATTACAGCAAGAGGATCTAATTCCTTCATTTTATTTTCGTGATGAAAAACAAAAATAACAATAAATAAATAAGAAAAACGTAATGTCGCTGCTATTATTTTCAAAATTATCCAATCAAAAGTGAGAGAATAAAGAAATAGCCTTTTTTAGGTCACCAAAGATATAGAGACAGAGAGAGATTTTGAAAACTGTCAGATTTATTGTAAAAAGTAGAGTATCTATTGACTGTTTGAGATTCTATATACAATACTATTGGCATTGTAAATATCATGGTTTACTAGTTAAATTGGCATGTTGGGTTTGATTTACAAAATTGCCTTCTGTTTCTTGCTGTTTTCTCAATTCAAACAAAGGAATTGGCGATTTGTACTCGTGTTTTGGTCAATTCATGGCCTATAATGAAATAAAAAAGGGCGCTCAAGCTGCCATAAAGCAGTAGAGTTGAAAGTTCAACTGTACACCACTTTTTTTTTCTATCCTAAAGCTGGCGCTTATTTTACAATAGTCAGACATGCAAAAACATCAAAAATACTCGACTGTCTATCATTTGCATTCAATTGATATAATATTATCAAGGCAAAGGGAAAAGAAAGAGGGTGAGAAAGTGTTTAAAGAAATAGTAAGAAACCAAACCAATCACTATCAAATTGTCATATTTCAGCATAAAATGGTTGTATTTATTCATAAAATCCATCTACTTTCCATTCTATTACCATTTACAAAATAAAATGAATAGCATTTATTACGCTTGCTTTCGAAATAGGAAAGAGAATCATATTCTGAACCTTAACAACAATCGCATTAATCCATATAATCAATGAAAGAACGACAGCGGTTATTTAATTGAAACCTTCCCTCAAACTTATATATATTGAACGAATTAGTTTTCCCTTTTCCTTTTTTTTTTTTTGTTCTTTTTTTTTTGTTTTGCTGAGCTTTGTAGAAGTGATGCTTTTATTTTTTCTACTTGGTTACATTGTGGGTGGTGTAACATTTGTGCCATTACTGGCGTTTATTATTTACTTTTGGTTTCTTCCAACAAAGGATGTATCAGCAAATAACAACCAAAAAGAAAACCCAGAAGAAAAAGAAGAAAAAGAAGAAAAAGTAGCAAATGGTATTCAAAAGGGATGGATTCGTCTCTCAAACCAGTACCAGCCAAAAATGCCCGAGTCAGCAAAGAAACTCATGTCAGGCATTCATTCCATTGTGAGCAAACCAAAGGGAATGTTTTATGCTGTTTTACATAAAGAAAACCTGGTATGTTACGAGTCTGAAAAAAAAGAACACCCCATCATGGCACTCAACATGAAAGAATACCATGTATCAATATATCCAAAATCTCAAACCGAGAATGAATTGTATGGCCGTACAACTACCTTTCGACTCGTCCCGGCCCTATTAATGAAAGATCAAGATGACTACAGTAACCCCATCGCCTCGTGTACACTCTCCGATGAGAATATCACCTATAACCCAACACGTGTGCTCTATTTAAATTGTTCCAGAAGAACCGATAAAGAGGATTGGTATTTTGCCATTCTGAATGCACAGCATACGATTGTAGACCCTATCATGTCGGCTCAATATACCATGAAGGATAATACACACTTCTCCTCCACCTCCATGTACAGATTGATTCTACAAGTACAATCCAGCCAAAGCCATCGTGACGCTGCTTGGCTTAACGCGGTGATGGGACGCATCTTCTTGGCCATGTATAAAACGGAGAGATTAAAACAGATGATGGTAGACAAGCTACAAAGGAAATTGGATAAAACAAAACGACCTGCCTTTCTCGACGAGATTCTGATACGTAGCATCAATATCGGAGAATCCGTACCCTTTATTACAGACCCAAAACTGATTAGCCTCACACAGGACGGCCAAGTCATTGTCGAGGCCAATGTAGACTATCGTGGTGGACTCATCATTGAGATTGAAACCAATCTAAACTGGTCCTATTCCTCCTTGATGAAACCGATTCGCATGAACCTCATACTCTCTGCTAAGCTCAGAAAGTTGAAAGGAAGACTTATGTTTAAGTTAAAGCCACCTCCATCGAACCGCTATTGGCTCGCATTTTTCGAAATGCCCGATATGGAGTGGAAGATCACACCGATCGTGGCAGACAAGCAAATTAAATGGTCATTGGTAACGAACGTGATTGAATCAAAGATCCGAGAGATCATGCTAGAGACGTTTGTGCTTCCAAATATGGATGATACGGCTTTTTGTCCGTCCGATGGAGATGGTGGGATATTTGGTGAGTACGTTTTAAGACCTAAGGAATCCATGCATACGAGATCAAGCTCAACGTCTAGCATCCCATCATCTACAAATCCATCACCTTTTTATTATCATGGTACTGACATGAACTTGAGTATTAAGGAGTGTTCGACCGTACCGGAAATTCGGGAAACACCAGGTGCCTCTTCCGAGGCATCGACATTGTTACGCTCACGCCGAACACGATCAGAATCTGGCATCACCATCACCACTACCGATGTGAGCGACAGCGCAGACTCGACAAATAAACATGTATCTGAATCAACCCAATCATCTCCCACTAAACACAGATTAAATGTAGACCTCTTTGGCGATCACAGCAGCTGGTCTGGTATTCGATTGAGAAGGCGCAGGTCCCATGAGGACACGACAGACAACGACGACGAAACGGTCATTGATGCATTATCACCACCAACAACATTGGATATTGCCCCCGCTCGATCGATCCACAGTTACAACAACAACAAGAAGAAGAGAGGATTGCGTAACAGAGCAGAGGACTTTATAACCAAAAAGAGATCCTCAGGACCGGACTATACCCCTCTCGATGATGAAAAGAGACAAATCTATGCAGAGCGACTAGCACAAATGCGAAAACGTGTGTTTGATAGCAAATTGACCGATGCAAATAGTAGTCTAAATTCTTTTGTGAAACCTAAAATGAGCGCTAATGAACCATCGCCTCCTCCGTTACCTCCACGCTATGATCCATTGCATACCAAATCAACCATGACTGCACCTCCACTTCCTACTACATCTCGTCCTACTATTCTCAAGACAATATAGTATAGTATTAAATATAATTATTGAGAAAATAAACTTTTTTTTTTTTTTTTGTAATGAAGAAATAGTAATAATAAAAAATATATCCTCTTTATTCTCATATATATAAAAAAAGCCTATTTTCGAGTGAGTTTATTTTTTTTAAAACGCTTTTAGTTTCTTTTTTCTTTTTTCTTTATTTTTTTTTTTTTTTATAATTCAACACACACTATTGCTTCTTTTTATTTATTTTTATAATGTATTTTAATTTACCTAAAACTGATAAGTGTACAGAAAACGATAATAACAACCTCAAAAGAAGTGATTGTACCTCGGACGAGCGAATGAGCGAGATTAGAGACAATGTTGAAGATCATTGGGGCTCACCACCGCTACTCACACCAGAAACACTTGCTTACATATTGGAAAACCAATGGGTATCAGACGATAATGACAGTTCTAGTAATAGTGTAAAACCTTATTCAAATTACATAAGCACTTTATATTTATAATAATAACAATGACGATTATAGTTGAAGAAAAGGATAAAGAAAAAGAATGAATTAATACAAAACCTAATTACAGAATTATACAAGTAAGTTCGAGAGAGCTTTGTTCTATTTACACTCGTTTTTAATTTGCATTTCTCTATGAAAGAACAATGGAAATAATTGACTCGGAAAAGGAGCATAAAATAACAAAAGAACTGGATGTAAGGTTTCGTTCCACAAAAAAAACAAAGTATTTTTTTTTTTTACACATTAACAAACATATACATATATAGAACGACTCTGTTTTGCAACAAGTGAGAAGCTCTGAAAAGCCATTGGCCGATGAAAAGACGTTGGAGCATTTAGTAAATCTATTGAGAAGTTGTAATCAAAAATAGTAAAAAACAAATTACTGTAAATATCTTGGTATGATGATCGTTTCGGAGATATATTATGTCTTCCTTTTATAAAAATAAGCTATTGTATTTCTTTTATTATAATATATGTATATTGCATATAAATATACAATAATATGATATAAAAAAAAAAAAAAAGAGATTAAACTGGTGCGACAAGGAGGGGGGGGGGCGTCGCGTTTAGCGAAACTCCTGCTTCGTGCTGATATGAGTTCATCACTAAGAGAACAATAAGAAAAAGGAATTACTTAAAAGGGTCAAAACGAAAGGACCCATACACGTTGTTATTAAGCTTGTGTATATTTGATGTTACTATTGGATAGAGTAAATTCCCTCTTTGATCTGATAGATACATAATATAAAAATGATCTTTCCTTTTAATGAAAGTAGCGAGTGTATACTCGCAAGTATTCTATAACTTGAATGATTCAAAAGTATGAAAGTATTAAAATAGAATACTCTTTATTCTAGATAACATGCATATGCATACTTGCATGCATGCTTTCAAAGAATGGTATAATTTAGTCACGTTGTAATGATAAAAACAGAAGCAAATTATTTGTCATATTCAACTGTAAAAGCAAGTTGATTACAGAGAAATAAATTGACATCCTATTCGTAATTAACCAAAATTACAGTAATTATCATGGCATTTAAAAGACCCATTTTTATTTTTATTTTTTTATCAAATATGAGGCTAACTTTAATAAAGTACAAAAAGGATCTGCAAAAGTAAAAAGTTTATAATATTAGTCATTTACATTAAGAATCTAAAATAACGTTCTTGTTTTATTTATCATCAGAAATGAAAAAGTTAAATATTGGACGGATATACCCTTTCCCTGTTTACTTTTTTTTTTATGAAACTTTCGTTTTGGGTAATATAATAAGCGTTTTGACAGAAATTATCGTAATTATAAAAGAGTATTAAATGAAGTACTTTTAAAAAATAGTAATAATAGTAATAGTGGACATGGATTATTTGTGCTCCTTTGTAAAGCGTGCTAGATTGTAAAATAATAAGAATATATGTATATATATATTTATATAAACTAAAAATAACAATAAACTTACCAAAAACATGTTGTAGATGTGTATGTTTATTCGCATCTAATTCTTTACGGGCTTCAATTTCATCATGTTCGAGTTTCACAACTAAAACAGGACAGGGGCAATGTTCGACTAAATAACTGGATACTGAACCCATCACAGCTCTAATAACGTTTAGAAACACAACACTCTCAACTCTCTCTTTTTATTTTACCTTTTAACATGACCAAAACCACGAGTACCTGTAACAATATAAGCCGGTTTTGAAATACGACAATAATCAGTGATAGACTCTTTAGGATCACCTCTTTGAATTTCAGAGGAAACTTTGGTAAACTATTTATATGCAATTATTAGATCTATTAAAAAAAAAAAAAAAAAAAAAAAAATAAACAAAAAAAAATTACCCCGTGTTTCTTCAATACATTGATAATCTCACCAATAAAAGCATCTGCAGCTGCTGTCATATTCGAATCCAAAGGTTCTTTATGCACACCACTGTTCGCCATGGGCGAGAACAATGCGCGGTAATCCGCTTCGCTTACAATATGTAAAAGACGGATATCATCCTGGATGGAAATCAGGCCAACCTGAATGGCCTTTGCGATGACAGCGTCACCATAATTGGATTGGTCGTACGCAATGACAATCGTACGTCCTTTATGGCCATTTTGATGGGGGACTGGGAAAAAGGTAGTGGGTAATCTTGTTAGTGTTTGGTCAATAGTGTTTGGTACTTCCATATTTTATTATGTTAATAAACAAAAAAAAAAAAAAAGGATCTCGCTTTTTATTTAAAGCTTTCATAATCCCCTGTTCAGAATGAAACCTTACTTTTAGGGTTAATGTTCTTCATGGTATTAGAATCGATCTCCGTTTTGTATTGTTTTATTTACATAAAGTTTAGAGAATAGTGATGATGATGATGATGTATTTTCTCTGTGGTGTAGGTAGGCATAGTCTAATGGAAAGTTATTTATTATAAAATATTAAATAAGGTTGTAAAGTAAATAAATGAATGAATAAATGAATACTAAAGAAAGAAAAAGTATAATAAAATGGAATAAATATAGCATGGTATCATTCATGGTACGATTGTTAAATCCTGTTTTTAGAATATATATATATATCAACATAAAAGAAAGTGGAAGCATATCAGTGTATAAATAAAATGTGTGCTGCTTCTCTAGAGTCAAATGTGTAAATTGAATATCCTTTGTTTTTTTTTGTTTTTTTTTTGTTTCGTAGATGGAGAATGATTGAAATGAATATGATTGAAAAGCTTTGTTAGTCTGACCTACGACCTTTTCTCTTTAGTAGAGCGGCAACAACATGATTGATATTACATTGCACTTCAGATTTCCAATGTCTTCTTCTAGCATCAGATCTTGCAAAGCATTTATTACAAGCAGGGCACTTATAAGGTTTTATACCGGTATGAACTCGTGTATGGCGCTCCAAATCATGACGACGACTAAAATGACGCTGGCAATAGCTACAGCTGTATGGACGGAGAGTCGCAATGTTGGTACCAAGATGATGAATACTGTTACTGATATTCGTTTTACTGTCGCCGTTTTCATTTAGGTTTGACTTTTCAGAGTCCTCGTCCTGTGACGGCCATGAAGCAGAAGAAGAATCAGATGGCGAAGAAGCAGTCAAACTTTCCAAGCTTGGATCGTCTAAAGGTTGAAAGGAAATGGGGTCAAAGCGCATCTCTGTTGATAAAGGGTAGTCATTATTTTGATAACGATCGCTAGTAGTAGCTAACCAGCTGTCGCAATCTTCCCAATCCATCATTGGGATAGTAGGTACAGATGCCCATGGTGGTATATAAAAATCAGACATGTTCTTTTTCTGGGAGAAAAAATTTGAGATGGAATTGAGGTACTATTCCCGTAAAAGTAAAGCTATAGAAAAGGAACGAAGGAAAAAGAATTTGATTATTATCAAACAGTATTTTTAAACTAAAACACTGGTCCCTTTATTTATTTATTATGTTGATATCAGTCACAGTGTCACTCATCAAGATAAAAACAATTGATAAAAAAAAAAATAAGTATAGAAAAGCTATATCTTACCCTTTTTAGTACTTTAGGTTTATTAAGACAAAAAGGAAAATGGTGTTACTCTATTTTCTACCTCTTTCTAATACATTGTTCTTTTGCCTCTTTTTAATTCTCCTGAAAAAAAAAAGGGGAGTTCTATCTTTACCTTTTGGTGGTTAGCCTATAATCGTCATTTCAACCTTGTTTTCTGTAATGCTTTTTAAAAAAAATGTACCGCATAATTGAGCATATAAATAATAATAGGAACTTTTCTATTCTCGTTCATCCTATAATCACACTTTATTATTGTTATTGGTTACTCAAAAATACATATATAATAATAAAAGGAACAAAAAAAAAGGAGAGAAAAATAAGTAACGATAGAACAAGGATCTTTTTGTAAATTCGATGGGATGCTTGTTATTTGCATAATATCCTTTTTTTATTATTATCAATAAGATCGAAAAAACATGAATTGGAAGGTTTTAGAACCTTTTTTTTGTTTTACCAATTAAACATAGGGACAAGAAGAGAGTGAATTAAATATCGAATTTACCTATATCTAGAATAACATTGATATGCATGCAAAATTAAACGATGATCAATCAGTAACAACTACTTTTTTTTTGCGTGTGTTTTGTGTGTAAAAACTGTCTGTTTATTTAATCTTAAATGGAAAAGACTATTACCATAAACATAATAGTCAAAAAACAAACTTTTCGTAAACTGGGGATTATCAAAACTGACTTTTACTGAAGTGAATGTATATAACAAACGAAGCGTTTGAAATTGAACTATTCTTTATTCTTTGACAACTACATGGTTTGCTGTTATTAGTTTTGATGAACCTCAATCCCCCCCCCCCTCTCTCTCTCTATTTCAGACATTCGTATTCAATGTAAAATCAAATCCCCGGAATATACTTGAGACCTATTTTGAACATAGTTTATAAACCAAGCAGTAAGAGTATTCGGAATAGAAAGTGACTGATATTTTCTCTCTGCTATTTTTTTTTTCACCATAGCGGATTTCTTTAAAAATGTATCCAATCTAGGTTAAAATTATATTTATAAGTTAGCAGTGCCATTTCGGACCGTACGCGCGTATAGAAACACATTCTGTATTTGTTCTTTAAGGTTTAGTTGAAAAATTCATTTTACCATATCGGGTCGGGCGAGGGAGAGCCAAAATCCTTCTTTTCAACCAGCTTTGAAGGCTGTGTACGCTTTTTTGACAATAACCACTCTTCCTCCTTCAAAAAAAAAAAATGCCAATCAAGAGCTTGTGGCGTCCGGTCTTTTTAAATAAAGAAAATCAAGCGTTTCTCTTCTTTTGTAAATGAAAATAGTGTTAGTCCTGATTATATCACTCGAGATGACTTGATGTGTACAGAAGAATGGCATGAATAGTACAAGAAAATATAAATAAAAAATAACTATTCCTTATTTTTGCTAATGTAGAACGAGCTAACTTGGTGTTAAACTACTCTGAATATCCTATGTTACAGAATTTCAATTATAATTATTTTAATTTTCACAAGAGAGAGAGATGGTGGAGCTTAGTAGCGTTTTAGTTAACTTTTTATTTTGATGTATTTAATTTCTTAGAAAAAGCACCAAAACGAAGAACATATCAGAGTTTCAAAAATTTACAAATTTGTTATGATAGTTTTTCTTTTTATGGTAAAGCATTTTCTAGAATTTTAAACCATTAGTTTATCCACATGCTTTGTTGACAAGAGCTTCATTCTTACGATATCATGAATATCCCTTTAATCTTACTTTTTTTTTTTAATTAAAGATCCGATATGTGTGTATAAATTCTAAAGGTAACTGAAAAAGCATTTACTCATTTTTCGAACACTATGGAAGTTATATATTTTTACGGAGTTAAAAACAATCGATTGTTCTTTAACCTCCTGAGAAATTATCGCGGCGTTGAATTACAAGTTTTTCCAGATCAGTCTTTTTTTGTTTTGTTTATTACACAAAGAAAAAACATTGTGTTCTAGATACGTTTGTATCGATAAATATTCTGAATAAACAAACATGAATTTTTGTCACTTAGATTAGATTGAACGATTGTACAAAGAGTGTGATGATCAAAAGAGTGAAGGGTGATTTGCCTAGGGGATACTGTTTATTTCATCGAATTGTATATTTAAAATATATTATAGTATTTATACAATTAAAGCAATAGAATGACATTCTATTTTCAATCGGTTGCATATATATAGGTAGTCTCTCCTTGGAGCTTCCACAACGGTTTAGAAAGTTCCTTGTGTTATCAAAAGTATATATAGTCAACTAGCTAAATTTACACTAAACTAAAGTGATTAAGCTTTTTTTTAAAGCTTGATCATCAACCTTATTTTGATTACTCCTAAGCAAAAAATAAATAAATGTGATTCTTATTTATTTGTATTTTCTTTTTTTGGAAAATCTAAAAAAAAAAGACATGGTTGCTCAGTTGGAGTAACCTTGGCAAATCAAATATTTCCCCTTAAGTCTATGAGAAATACGAATTACGATTTTTACATAATGATTGTTGTTCTGATTTCAAAGAATCGCAAGAAAAAAAAAAAGAGATGTATTTTTTTTATAAAAAAATACGATTTTTATAAATTTTTTAAAATGTGAATTCAAATAGATGACTTGTTCCGTCACAATTAACCTTTTTTTTCTCCTATTTTTTTCTTTTTAGAAACATGAAAAAAAAAAAAAGAAAACCGTGGGGAAAAGAGTGATAAATCGGTTTATGTACATCCCCCCCACTATTATGTATGAGTCAGAGATAGGGAGATAAACAAGATGCTGAAGTTCATGGCTTCTAAGCAAGCAAACAAGGTACAACAAATATATAAGGTTCACTTATGTTAAATGAATCATTAATTAGGTGAATAACGACAACAATAATATAACTTGTCGGGATTGCATTTCACAACCAACCTTAAAAGTATGATTTCAGTTGTGTTTAATATGATAAACATCATATGGCGTCAGTATCGTGTTTATTGCTGCAGGAAAATACCCATTCACGTAATATCTACTCAGGTGTTTGAGGCAACACTAAAAATGGAATGATAGATGTAAAGGAGACCCACTTCTTAAAAAAAAAAAAACTAGAACGCCCGCTACGGGGAAGGATTTTTATACTCCATTTTTTTTTTAAATAGCTCACAGATGAACTCATTCACTATCCTTTTTGACAACCAGATCCGATCCTCAATTAAAGTTTTCTGATGCCTTCCTGACATTTCTTTAACTATCTGCTACTACCGCGCTTTCACCTCCAGATTCTTTTACAGAATCCCTAAACTACCATTAGATAAATTCAAGTTAAAAACACAAGTACAACTTTTCGTCAGGAATGGTACAGAAATATTTTAAAAAAAAGTAAGTGTTCAAAAAGCATTTCATATAATATATAATCCACTAAGAGTAGTTATATGATGTCTATATTAAGAAACTATAAGCGATTCATTCATTACTTATACTAAGACAGGTCGTACCCGCCTCATAATCTTGAAAATAAATAGAACCACTTGCAGGTCTCACCTCGTTTATAATTAATTTAGTCGGTTCTCATGGATCTAGCTTATTTATTTTTGACCATCTTATGAAATATACTCTCACTATTCCACCAGCTTTATGATAGGCAGCGTATCAAGAGAAATACACCGGAAGTGTAGTAAGAATGAATAACTTTTTTAAAAGACATATTGATGGAACAATTTTGTATTTTTACATGTACTTAAGCTTTGCATACTCTCTCGTTTTTCTGCTATACGAAATAAGCATACTTTTTTATATATAGGGTAAAATGATCACAACAGGAGTTTAACACATGTTTTAATAAGTGACAAACATGAACTATTACTAGAAAAATGACTAAACAAATATATTTTTATAATCAGTTTATTCAATTACTCATGGTCAAATAAGTATTTTTTTTTTTTTTTTACCAAATCTGCGATATGAAATATAGTACAAAAAAAGATAAACCATTATAGAATTTCGATCGATTGAATTTTTTACACTTGATGACAACTAAGGCTCCTTAGGATGTTCAGCTGTCTTATTTTTCTTCTTGAGTAAAAGCATGGGTTTGATAAATAATGACACATTCAAGCACTTTATTTAACTCTTCATCACTACGAATAACCAACTCAATATGATGAGGCTCGATAGTCTTGCTCTTATGGTCACGAACTGCACTACCTGCCAATTCCATCACTTCTGCAGAGATATATTCAATGACGGTAGCAAGATAAACGGGAGTACCCTTAGCAAGTCTCGAAGCATAATGACCGTGATGGAGATAGCGATGTACTCGACCAACAGGAAACATGAGACTTGCCCTTTGAGAACGTGCTTGAGAAGTTTTTGGGCCAATCGCTTGTATTTAACAAATGTAGAAGGAAGAAGGTGACCAAAAAAATAAAAAGCGATTTGATGAAGAATTAAAAAATGCCCCCCCCCCTTTCTTTTGGCAACAATGAGGTGTTGTCTAGTGAGTCAAAGTCATTCATCTATATAGCTGTAGAAGTTTTATTTATAAAGTATCAGAAAATACAAAATTAATAACACATCATAATAATCACCCTTCCGAATTTATAGCATTTTATGATAATAGAAGCAAAGGAAATGGTATTCATAATATTAAAACTTAATATGAAGATCGGAATTATTGCATATCAATTATGTATCGATAAAAGCTATGGGGAAATGTAGTCATTTGAAAAGAGGTTTTTTTTTTTTTATATATTTTATTCCATGTTCAAAATTCAAATGTTATACTTATGCTTTTAGTAAACTCTAACAAACCACTTTTGTTTATTTAAAATATAAAATAGATTTCAACGATTAGAGTGCAAATGGCAGGTCAAACAGCTACAATGAAGTCGATCAGATATCCTGATTTTATTTACCACCATATTTCGTAGAATGACAAGTAGCGCACATAGTGTGCTGATCATTAGAAGTGCTCCGGTCACTGTAGTAAATAATAGACAGTAGCGAGTAAACTAGAGTGGCGGATATGTATGTATGTATAGAGAGCAATTATAAGTTTAAAAAATCATTTATGTGAGTATTTTTTTTTCTTTATCTAATTGTTACCCTATATGGATCTTCTGAAACAGCTCGTGGTAATCCAAAAGTAAAAGTTCTGTATCCAAAGTATCCGATATAAGCACATACGGTAATGTTAAGCACAATTAATGATGAAATGTGTTCACTGCGCGCACAATAGATGGCCAATAGAAGCATGATCGTATTTATTGCAAATAAAAGGATACATTCAAAAGAAGGCACATGGGTATATCCAATTAGCGCGGAGGGAACTAGTTGAACGGCATAAGCATATAGAAAGAAGAAGTCAAGTTTTAGCAACCCAGAAAGTACTGACCACGATATTATCGTATAGTTCATGGTGGTTCCCGTAAAGAGGTGATGTCGGTAGCTATTGACATGGAATGTAGATCGAAGTTTTACTAGTCCCACAATCAACATGATAAAACTAACAGGCACTATGGCGATGATACTGTAATCTAATGTTCTCATGTTATATATGTAGCTTTCTGCTAGGTCTCCATAATTAGTAGTAGGTACGACATTCGATGAGACCAGAGTACTGTTAGAATAGAACAATGTACATCCTTCTTTTTCAATCATAATATGTTGTACTGTTTTCATCACTGTGAAAATTACAAGCAGTATACCTATTTTTCACTATTATTATTATCCTTATAGTAAAACTACTTTTATTAATCATTTATTACAAACCAAATACTATTTGTATGATAAGCTGAATCGTGTTGCGCTGTTTTAATGTATCCAAGAACAGTATGAGCTGATAAATAATAGCCATAACGAATAGCGCATGGTAGATAAGATCTGTTTGCATAAGACCTAAACCAGAAGCAGTAAAATAGCAGTATGAAACAAGAGACGAATGATAATAGGTTATAAAACACTCTAAGATCGTAACGGCAATGCATTCAAGAAGTAAACCCATAAAAAGCATGAGTCCGAGAGAACTATAATAAAAATTTACCGGTGGACAATCATCTTCAGCTTTTTGATTCTTGAATATTTTCTTGATGTTTTCTAGCATAATACAAATTAAATTGATAGCGGGAGTAATAAAGACAATGGAAATTGTGAATTTTTATATGCAATCCATTACAAAAAAAAATACCCTCCTTTTTACACATTATTATCGCTTCAAAAGTTGGAATATAAAGGAGAGATCAAATCAGATCATTTAAAACATATATTTCAAGAAATTTACTTTTAATTCTTTTAAGTGAGTGGATTGGGTAGAGATGGAATTATGAAATTTAGAAAAAGGGGATATACTTTATATTTTTCTTTATAAAAAAAAATTAGTTGATTACAACGGACCAAGGATGGTCAATGACACCATATTGGATGTCATGAATAGCCTTGTTAAAGCGAGTGGTATAAGGACCAGCTTGAGAGTTAGGGTCCTTGGGATCGAGAGGAATATCAAGATCCTATCAAAATAAATAGATTAGAGATACGTTTTTTCCCACGCTTTGAAGTGATCATTTTCTTACCTCGCCCTGGTAACCAATGGTCTTGATAGGACTGACAACACAGGCAGTACCACAACCGAACATTTCAACAACGCGACCAGCCTTAACAGCGTCACGAAGTTGAGGCATTGTCATATTACGCTCATTCACCTTGAACTCATTCCAGTCCTTAGCCAAACTGATAATGGAGTCACGAGTGACACCAGGAAGAATAGAGCCATCCAAAGGAGGAGTGACAAGTTCCAAATCACCATTATCGTCCTTCATCAAAATAAACAAGTTCATAGTACCGACTTCGGTCAATTGATGTTCATCACCGAACAACCACAAGTTTTGTTGATATCCTTGAGCAGCAGCCAAGCGTTGAGGTAAGAGACCTACACGTTTTTTTTTTTTTGGAAAAAAAAAAAAGAAAGTTTAAATAAATTGTGGTTTTAGTTACAAGATGGGAAAATGTTTTACCAGGAGCGTAATTGCCACCAATCTTGGCAGCACCAGTACCACGAGGCCAGGCGCGAACATATTCAGTAGTGGCCAACAAGCGGACAGCATTGAAACCAGTCTTGTAGTAAGGACCAACAGGACAACCAATGACGAAGAGCTTGGCATCAGTAGGTGGGTTTACACCCAACATTTCTTGTGTACCGATCATGGTAGGACGCAAGTAGAGAGAATAGCCGTTTCCTTCGGGGACCCATCTCTCATCTACCTTAAGGTACTCACTAATGATTTTGATCAATTCATCACCATCAAATTGCTATGTTTAAGTAATATAATTTAGAAAATGACTCAAAATAAGAGTATACTCTTAAAATCCTAACTCTCCCATTTCTATCTCTTAAACAATAAAAAAAAAAACTTACAGGAAGTGCAATACGTTCGGTAGATCTATTCATACGAGCCATATTCATATCAGGTCTGAAGAGACGAATCTTACCATTCTTGTCCTTATAAGCCTTCATACCTTCAAAACACTACATATTTGTCCGACAAGCATTTGTTAAATCAACAACTTTCCCTTTTGCTTGCTCATAGATTTATAATTTACCTCAGAGGCATAATGGAAGACAACGGCACTTGGTGCTAAGCTAAGGTTTTCATAAGGTCTAATTTGAGGAGCGGCCCAACCTTCATCCTGATTCCAATCGGCAGTAATCCTTTTTTTTTTTTTATGTACATATATATATAAATATCTGATCTTCTTCTTACTTTTCCTCAGTGACTTACATATGATCAGTGAAAGTTTTACCAAAAACAAGATCGTTGTTGGCAACCAAAGGCTTCAAGGTATCAGCCTTACTAATCTTGAGTTTGCTAGCCTAATTGTCAAATCCGAATCGGGTTAATTTTTACCTCGATATCATAAAAAAAAATAGCATCGACTTACGCTAAGCTGACCTGCAGCGACAGAAGAGTTGAATCTCTTCATAGCGCCATGCTTAAGGGAGGAAACGAGACGGGTGGTGAACATATCCAAAAAAAAAAAGAAGATTTAAATGATAAAATGGAAAAAAGAACAGAAAAAAAAATGCATTCAATGGCAAAGTTCATCTTTAATTTATACAGACAGATGGAAAGTCACAGCGAACTCCGGTTATTGAAAAAAAAAAAGCGACATCTTTTAACAGAGTTCTAGCTTAATTTCCCACGATCACCTTCGTTCGTTTATGATGTTCCGATGCGACTAACTCATTCACAAACAGGGAAACGTTTTTTATTTTTCATTGTTCTTTTAAAAAGACAGCTGTACTGTTTAAAAAAGAGACAAGTGAACAGTATAATTAGATAGAAAATGAATCATAATGCAGGGGAACCAATTAAAACTCTTAAATTTTCTTGTATACACGTACTGTCAGCTCCAATCCAAAGACTCGTACAGGTTAAACCTTTTTGTGTAATGATAAGCGTTTTTTTTTTTGTTTGATGATTACTTTTGACGCTTTTTATTTATTTATTTATTTTGACATAAAGCCAATAGTAAGTATAATGAATAAGTATAAACAAATGTATATGCCTTTAATACACATAATATGCGCATGCAGATTTAAGATGAAATAAATTATTTCCTGTATTTATGATTTCGACAGTGATGATTAGAAGCCTTGTAACAATAGCCTATTTGCTTTAGTCTTATTGGTCGGTTTTGCTAACTCGGTCTTTCATTTGTAAGTATAATAGTGGGTCTTTCGTGTTGATTGAAATTTGAATGAGGAAAGACTTGGGGTGGTGGTGGTGGTGGTGGTGGTGGCACTCCTACGACCGGATCCATCATCGGTGGCTGAGCATCATATAGACCACCAAGCATATTTAAACTCATGGGATCTCCTAATTCAGAAAGGGCGTAACGATAGCGATAGAGGCAGATTGCCCAATAGATCTAATATAGAATATAATATTAAAAAATAAGACTTTCACATCGACTTTTTCTACCTTACATAAAAGGAAAACATCAGAATAAAAAATACAATGCCGAATTTCATCTCATCCTCTCGAAGTCTGGAACAATGATAAAAGTCACCAGGACTGTTCAATGTCGTGTTTACTGCTTCTAAAAGAGTCTGATTGAGCCTGTTGCCAGCATCAATAATGCATTGAGTTACGATATAGTTATCTGGATCTTTGATAAACACAACAAGATTGGCAAAAAGAGAGATGAGTACAAAGACGACACAAACCCAAACAGCATGAGATAAAGTAATAACCTTCTCTCTTCTATCCTGTATACCGTTATTATTACTAATAGATACACAACTGGTCTTTATACTTACAAACACGAGTATAATGATCCCAAAAGTTGAAACAAGTGAAAAGATAAGATTTATTACACCGAAAACAATAGTCGGGGCCTTTGTCCTTGTCAAATAACTAAAGAAGACTGGCAATACATAAGATGTTCTGTTTTAGGTATATTGAGATGTCAACTAATGCCTATTTTATTGTCAACTTACTGCTTTGATTATGAAATGATAAAACTGCAAAGTACATTGAAACTGCCTGTTTTTATTATTATTATTATTATTATTATTATCCAGCTCATGTGTGTATGTAGTGTACACATTACCGCCCATATCAAACAACATAACATTGAACCTATTCTTAATTGAAAGCAACCACAACACTTTGGTATAAAAACCCCTTGAGTTGGATAAGGTGGTGGTGGCAATAGTGAAGGCGGTGGCAAAGGCGTGTTCATATGGCTCAGTAATTATAAAGAGAAAAAGAGAGAGGTAAACAAATAAACAACAGCAAGAGGAAGAAATATAAATAAATGAAAATGAATATCAAAAGTAAGGGTGATGATGGAAAACGACCATTGTTATTCCTAAATCCATATTAAGCAATTCTAAAGTTTTCTTCCTAAAGTAGAACTAGTAACTCTATTCGTTTTATATCTCCTGTGTGCTTCGCGTAAATGCTCAGGTCGAATCGCACCAGTGTGATTCCATTCTTCCATCACTTCTCTTGCTAATGATATCAAATGGCTTCAATACATTATTATCTGATAACAGGCTTCTTGATCTTACCTTTTTCAATGATTTCACCAACGTATACTTTTGAGAAACCAGCGACAACAAAGGCCATTGTTTGTGAACATTGCTGATTGAGTACCTGACTTACCAACTGTTTATCAAATATATATTTTCAGTCTTCATATTGTTTGAATAGTGAATAATCGTGATAATTACCCTTTTTACATTTGTTCTATTTAGTGCAGAGCGTCTATAGCCTTCATAACGCTGCAATTGGTCGTCAGAGAAATTTTCAAGTAATATTTTCATATCCTCTTTTGCCTTTTCCATTTGGGCTTGCATATGAGCGTCCATATCTACAATCAAATCCTCTTTATTATCATCATCATCTTCTGCTTCTGCATCAGGGTTATTTTCTTGTTTATTTTGTTCGACATCTTCTTCTTCTGCGGCGGTGGTAGCAACGCTCCCTTCACGATCGGTTTCAACAGAGCCTTGTCGTGAAGGCGGTGCAGTATTATTACCGGTGCTGCCACTCTGCCTACGATTAGACCATTGTTGCATGGGTGATGACATGTTTGTGGTGGAGGAACTTCGTTTGATCGCTGCTGCTGCTGCAGCAGCCGTGGTCATGGGGCGACCGTATTGATGGGGCGGTGGAGGGCTTGTGGCAGACATGCGAGGGGGCGAAAAGGCATGTAAGCTGTGCATTGGTGATTTCTTGGAAGGCGGTGGTGAGGAAGCATTCATGCTTGTCTTTCGTTTACTATTATTATTAGGTATCATTTATATTTAAAGTGTGTTTCTTGTAAAAAAAAAAAAAAAAAAAAAGGATCATAGTTTACTTACAGCATCTGTCAATTGTTTATTATCTACCACCAATGATTCTCGACTCAATACAGAAAATAGATTGATGATATCTCTAAAGACTGTTAATGGGCTTACCAGTGCAAGATCGACCAAACTACGTGTCAATGTTGCAATAGCAGACACAGAAAATGACTTGCGACGTAATGAAAGCATAGAGTAAGCTTGGACGATAATCTAATTTTGGTTCATCGTTAATACATAATAATACACGTTATATATACACTCCAATGATAATTTACCTGAAGGTTCTCTACGAGGACCCGCTGGGATGCTGAGTTAAGTGAGTGGTTACGGTGCACAAACCTCTGTAATGGTCTGTTAAAGGATTTGAGCCCTATGAGGAGGTGTTTAGCAAAGTACAGACGCTAACTGAGCTATAAGTATAACCTAAAACAGAAACTAACTATGAGTAGGTGTATCACAAACTACCACCGCGGATTTAGTGGGTCCAACTCTATGTACCTGAAAAATTTCTTACCTAGAACTAGCCCTCTCTCCTGTTAAAGGATATATGTATGTATATATATATATATAACCATATTTACTGTGATGTATTTATGTGTGGAGGGAAAAGAAAATGGAACTCAAGTGAGAAGTGAAGTCCATGTAAGCTGTATAGGTGAGAAGGTACTACTTAGGGTTATTCAAGTACGTGGTATCGGACCATCCAGGTAACGCACTCATTTCCCCACTGTCCTAGTACAGAAGATAGGTCTTAGTTGTCTTACCCACCACATAGGCCAGAAGATTTTAGTTTCTCAACTGGAAGGACAGCCTACCAACGGACCTGGAGACAACGTTCAGCAAAACGGTAGCATGAGCGAGAACGTATTGCTTAGTGCCCAAAGAAGAAATTTGAGTTGTCCTGGCGGTTCTGCGGGAACTGCCAGACCAGCTTACATAGTCTCAGGGTCCTCGACCTTCTCACTGGTTTCTACCTCACCCCCAGAACCGGCTTTCTCATCTTCAGCCCTAACTACCGTTCTATCAGAGGTATCATAAGGACATAAAGAGCTTAGTGAAGCACAAGCAGGTGGAGCCGCTCAACAAGTTACAGACGGAAAGAATGGCATAATGATTTCTGATTTGTAGGCATAGATAAAATCAAAACCGAATACTGTTTATCCCAATAGAGATAACCTGAATGTATTTATTATCAGAGGTATCCTTCCAAGAGATTCAAGACGTTATTCTATAACTTCACAAAGCGCTCACCCAGAATCTTTCGTTTACGTGAAATCTACGAAGTAGAACAGAGACAAAGATAATAGCTATGCTAGTTAGTCCATTGTAAGGAAACATTCATCTCAACTAACACACCAATGTTCACTCTATTATCCACAGATTGTATAAATCATTATTTTTTTTTCTCTCTCATCCAATTATACTGACCCTACAACAAGTACAACCAAGATAAGAAGAAAAAAAAAAAAATGTCAAAGACATAGATTATTTTCACGGAAGTACGGTCCGTGAAGTAAATAGTAAAAGAGTCGTATTACGACTTATCGGAATTAGTGCAGGTAACGCACACACACACACACATACAAAAAAAAGAGCGTTGTTTTATCTTTTTTCGTTATAGTTTGTGACAAAAACACGAAAGTATAGTTAGGATAAACTTTGTGGCTATGCTTAGGTGACCTAAACGACAAATTGTGTTACTTCTGGAAAAGTTACCACGATAAAAGTGAAAAAATAAAACTTTTATTATTGAAGAAAAAATATATATAAGCCTTGACGGTACAAATCATTATGTTCTGAAACCAAAATATTTACTTTATCCTACAAGAGTAATCGTTCTTTTTCACATTATCTCTCGCAAGTAAGATATCGTCTTCTTACCACACACGAAATCTTAAACTACATAAGAAGAAAATAAGATAAGTTTTGTTACTAATAAAAAAAACAATAGGAAAATAGCAATAGTACCTATTTCTTTTATCAAGCTGACAAGAAACATTTAGTCACTACGTCAGAACGATTCATAATGAAACGAGTAAGTTGTCTCTTATTCCGTTCGTTTTCTCTAGGGAAAAGATCTCCTTTGGCATATTATGTGTAGGATAAACCTTACTAGGACGAAGGATAATGGATGCAGATAGATGAGCATAGTTTATGTGAACTTCAACCCTAGGTATAACCAATAAAACATAACAATACGACGGTGGAAATACCAGACTACGGGCCACATTGTCGAATGTCTAAAGGAAAAGACTTGTTGACCCCTACCTGTGAATCGTACGGTAAAACCCTATACTTTTCTATGTGTAATGAACTTCACTTGAAATTACGTCAACTTTGATACCTTTATCTTCTCCTTCGTGTATGATAATGTATATAACAAAGGATTTAGACAAAATATTGTAAAAGAAACGTGAAACATTTTTATCTTACGGTAACATTTGTCAAACCTTAGTAAACTAACCAGTTCAATAGAGAGAACAACTCTCTACCTTCGCAGAAAAGCTACACAAGTGGATAATAAAGTTTGGTTTTTTCTTTAATGGTATAACTTGCTCAGAGGCATTTCTGTTTCGCAGCTGAGATTGAGATTTTACTAGTACTTTTTACGATTTTTCGTTTTTCTACAAACAGTAACGCAAAGTATAGTAACTCCGTTTTTTTTTTATAAAGTAAACTAAAATGGCCTGAAAAAAAAATAATAATAATAAAAAAGAAGAGCATATAGCTATACGAAGCAGAGAAGTTGTGGAGAAGAGAAAGATTTTATGTGTGTTCTATGTCTGGTTACAGAAGACTTCGGTTTGTTTGGGAAGAACGAGAGGGAAGATGTCGTCTTCGATGTCATTGTTACCTGCAGTTACTGTGAATGTTTTACTTCCTTAACCCGGGTCATCCATTCTAGTAAGTACATGTTTATTATTATTATTTTCTCTAGGTAAATAAATAAGTAAGTGACTTAAATCAATAATTACTTTTACCATGTTAGTCATCTTAATTATTAACCGTGCTTTACTTACTTTAACTTTCTTTGTTACAGTTGGCATAAAATAACTTTGCATTATTAGTTGCAGATCGTTTCGATTCTCTTCGGCGACTTTTTCTTCTTGTTCGGAGATGACTCGTCATTGTCGTATGACGACTGGTTCTGGGGAGTGTTAGAGTTGTTACGAGAACTTACAGAGGAAAACAAGAACACAACGAACATGTAACCTTCATGGTGAAGGCCTCGTAGGGACTCCCGGTGGAAACAAGTTCGTATTTATTTATTTGTTATGTAGATATATATTTTATCGTAGTTATGTATGGTAAATGGGTAAGCTCTAGTAGACTGTACTTCCGATTACGCTATAGAAGTGGTATCTATAGAAGTGAAGGATGTCCCAGAAGCCACCCATTAGGAGATTCGAAAAGAAAGTTTTCGAGTTCTTGTGACCTATCTAGAAGTGATATTTATATATATGTATTTTTTTTTTGCTAATGTAGTATGTGCTTTAGGTTGAACCTTCGGATATAATGCATGCATCTTCGTGGTGGCCGTTTACACGATATCAGTAAGACCCTCGGTCCGAAGTCCCAACTAACACATTATCTTCGTGGCGATGATAGTGGAACTTGAACTTGTATGACAGATATATCCTTCATATTATTCACATACAAAGTATCGTGGTAATATATATGTTGAATGGACTACCATCCTGGTTGTTTTGGAGGATGTTCAGGAAGTGCATTTCGTTAGACTTTACTGTATAACAACAAAAGAAAACAACCATATTCTACCAATGACAGAACCCAATATTTCATGAAAGCTCTATTATTTTGTTCTTTCTTCCATTTCTTTTATTTTTGGCCCTATGCCTTTTCATTTCATACGTAAAACACTACTTTTCTTCTCGCCATGTTGGATTGAAAGAAGCCTCTGATCTTAATAGCAGAGTCGACTTCTCATGTAAAACTGGTATACTAGTCAGTTCCCTTTTTTTTTTGTTTAGAAAGAGAATAAACAAATCTTAAGTTGAACTTTTTTGGATTTTTTTTGTAACCATTAAACCGAAACAAGCACACTTTTACTACATAGATTACATCAACTATGTTCATGCGAAGTACGAAACATAACTATGAAAATTTTGTCATAAATGTAAAACTAAAGGGAATAGTTTCACAGAACGTATCAGGATGTATCTCTAGAAATTATTCCGACTATTTCGTGTGCGCATATGCCACTGATAGATATCAATAATTTTGTTGATCAGATATAGCTTAGACGGTAAGTTAAGATACTACTACTATTATTATGATTTACTTAGTGCGTTAATATAAGTAAGAACGGAAACAGAGACTTTGCATGTTCAAACAAACAACCATGGTGGGGAAGGCACAACATAGACGATGACTTAGTCCATGGTTCACATACGAGAATGAACTACCGTGATTCCTACAGGGGGGAGGAGGGGAAAAAAAAAAAAACGAACTAGAACATATAATCACGTCGTGTTTTTATCGACATCTTGACCTAGTTTCTATACGAAACTTTTCATGTGGTAAATAGCATGAACACTTTGGTAAATGTCACTGTACGCTGCAGTTACGGTCGTTCAACTGTTTATTCCTTGACGTAACTATGTTCTTCACGTACTTATATAATGTTTTTTTCTTGGAAATATTGTAAATGTTAGTACCTTTATTGAGGTGATGTGATACTGTATATAAGTGACAAATTCTTATATATAACGTATGAAACGTAAAATTTCGTAGTACTTGGTAGAATAGTAAGATAGTTGAATAGTTTAGCTATGTATGTATGTTAGTACATATGGAAACTACATAAGTTGTGTTATGGTGGTTTTATTCTTCATTATTTTATCTTCTATTCATTTCCATACATATGAGGTAATTGTTACTACTATGTCCTTTTATAAGGTTCAAGAAACACTGTAGTATAAATGTCAAGTCGAATAAACTGAATGAACTTTCTCTACCAATAAGATAAGTCGGCTCACTTTCGTTTTTTTTTTTTTGTGCTATATGATAATGATTTGGAAAAGTCCAAACCTTGTTTTTACGAGCGGTATTTGAGGCGCGTATGTTTTTTTTTTTCTTCTTTTTTCACCCAAAAACCTAACACGCAAACAAAAGAAGTGACAAGTCTCTCATATAAGAAAGGATAAGATGATCTATCTTTCTCAACTATTTTACTTACCCATTAGTAAAAGAATACTTTTCTATCCTTGTGTGTTATCGACTGAAAATATGTTTACTTTTTATTTTATTTTTTTTTTCCGAACGCATACTAAATGTAAGTGCCTAAGAATACTCAAATCGACTACATAACCGACTAAGTCTAAGGTTCTGTTGTTGTCTGCTTTATCTTGCGAACGATAGATTTACAGGTCTACAAGGTCTACAAGGGTAACTGCTAAATCGATAACAGCAAGGGTCAGTTCTATTCTGGTGCTATCCCGCATACCATTTTTTTTTTTTTTTTTTCACTGCTATACACTATGTTTTACGTATAAGTGTAATATTATCTGTATGGCGAGAGTTGTTTGTAACCTACGTAATCAGTTTATGTGACATGTCCGGACACTTTTCTCCGTTTATCTCTATCATAGAGCTGAAGAACGAATATAATTCGTAAATGGACAAATACTTACCAGCTTATCGTAGAATGGATTTCCAATCGTTATATATATATATATATATATATATATCGGTAACAGCAAGAACAAATTGAACAGAAAACTATCCGGGGTGAGGGGGACTATCTTAGTGGATAACAAATCAAAGACCAGAAAACCTTTATCGAATGTTCTCTGGTCTAAATTGAGATCAATAAGTATGTTGTAATACCTTAATGCCTTCTTCATAGTAAGTTGAATATCTACGACAACTACCATTACTAGAACCTCTCTCTCTCTTATCTATGCAATTTATTACTTTTTTATAAAAAAAAAACGTCAACTTATATATCATAGGAAATATGATGGTAGTTATCGACCAAATCGTGCGCGAAATGTTCACAGCGGAATAGAGATAAATGGAGTTGTAGAAGTTAGGTAGACACTTTTGTACGTCGGAAATTAACAGTTATCGTACAACCTAGCATAAGCTTGACGATAACTATCGACGAATTTCCTGGTGCTCCTTCCATCAATACCTGCGGCACATAACCGTTCAATAACCCTCCTACCCTACGGTAATTCAAGCTTAGCATAGTAGGTGCTAGAAAACTAGTAAGAGTCTTTACATTGGCGTGCACAGTAACGTGAACGGTTAGGACTACCACGGTGGTTGTCGTTCTGGTACCTAGTTCAACTAGAGTCTTCCAATGTGAACTGCGTATGGTAACTCCTCCGTACCAGACTAAACAATTTCTTCTGCCGTTGTCCACATGCAGGAGTCCGACTGTTAAGTTGACTACACCTAAACTTTGATTTGTTCGTAGACTCTCCTCACATGCACTACTCAAACCCCATAAAACTACTATAAGCTTTCATACGTCTTTTTGCTCTCTTACTTCCCTTCTTTACCCGAGCTCTATCGATATACTTCCTCTAGTACCCGTGTTCAAACCATTCCTTATCATGCCCCACTCTACTACTTAGTACCACTAACTACATATATGTGTGAGTTATCGTTCACCCCCGTGAAAGGAGACAAATAAATGTGCTTCACCTACTACAAAATTATTCGATATGTAATTTAACGAATAAACTTGGAGGAGTTCCGAGCCTAGGAACCCAAGTGTAACGGAGCGACCTATGACGACGAAATAACCGATATTTCATTCAAGTTTGTTCCCAACCATAACACACCACCACTATTTCCATTATTAGAGTCAATGTATACCAATAAGATCAAAAGGACCAGAATTATCGTTCTACTGCTTATGATATACAGCAAAAAACCGATGCGGAAGAAGGCAAAAACTTGAAGTTCGGCTTGTTGTCCTTTTGAAAAGCAGCCACTTCTTGAAACGGTAGTGAGCGAATCGTGTTACACAGGTCCAATCATGACGGTATGTAAGAGCTCACCCTATCTTGATTTTTTTTTACAACTAGGCTACAATTATATATAATCTGCTTTGGATGGGTCGTTTACGCAGTTCGACGATAAAGATGCAATATACGGGAAAACTTACTTTATTGGTCTATAAGACTACTCCTCTTACCAGCGGTCAGGTACTTGAGATCATGGTAAGGGCCACGTGGACGCCGTCTCGATAACTTACTCAGAGTTTTTGTCGTTCACACACACTTACGAGAAAGCCGGTAACACCCACATCGACAAATGAACTTTCTGCTTAGC
>MU622279.1:172534-185684 GCA_025399235.1 Backusella circina FSU 941
GTGTGTGTGTGTGTGTGTGTGTGTGTCATCTATATATATTATGAAATAGAAAAGAAAAAAAAAAAAAAAAAAAAAAAAAAAAAAAAAAAATATAAAAGAATTAAGATAATAATTATGTATTTTCTCCACCAAGGCAGTAACAGGAAAATTAGAAATTATTATAGGGGCAAAAGGTTAATAGGTTGAAACAGTTAACTAGTTTAAGAGCATGAAAGACACATTTATTTAGATGCAGTATACGGAGTATCGTTAGGTGATACGGATAATCCTTTACCATAAGCCCACATGAGAGTTTCCTCGGTAGGTAATTTGTCATAAACACTTCATCGACTGCACAGAACTACCATAGGATATTTATCCTACAGTCTATTTTTTTTATTTTTTTTCATCAGATATAGCACACATATATGTGTAAATGGCAACATGTATTTGTCGTATTTGGACGAAAATTTTTCATAAGGAACTACCTGGTAAAGCAGTCGACCAATAGGCGTCTTAGCCTACGCTGAGCGAGTTTAAAAAGTTACCGGCTTCCTATGACGAGGTTAACTCGACGTTTCACACGATGAAAGTTTTCCGTAAACAACTAGTAAGATTTTAATACATTACTAATTCAGTATATATAACCTCTCTCATTCGTGTACGAGAATGCGACCTAATAGCAGACGGTACATCTCTACTCTCCGCCGAAGGGTCACGAGGTACCGAACTAAGTCTAGTTACTCAAGTCTAAGCATTTAGAGCCGTTAGAGAACCAATACAAACCGACGTGAAGATTTCAATCATGTCAGAAATAGATAGTACTATCGGAAAAGGTTTCGCCGTTATCGTGGATCTCTCTCTTTCCAACTCATTTTTTTTTTTAACCCCCTAAAAAAAAAAAAGAAAAAAAAAAGAATCATGGAACACGTAGATGAGAAAAATTTGTGGAACGTCGTAAGAGTTTACTAAATCTCCGAAGCATAACGTTTAGAACCCAAAAAACTATCTCAAGTCGACGAAAATTTATTCGCAACGGACGTAGCAAGGGACATGAACGTTTCTTTTCTTAATGAAAAAAATGTTATGTTACGTACTGGAGAGAAAGAATGTAGAGACACGGTTGAACTTACACAACGGACGGAAAAGTTTATAGAGACGACGTAGGAGGACAAATAATAATAATCTTTTGGTTCGGGTCGACAAATTAAAGAAAAGCCGAACATTTTCATTTAGAACTCGGACTTCAAGTCTGTAAAAAAAAAAAAAAAAACAACTCACCTCTCTTTCTCTCTCTTTTGTTGTTGTTGTGTTTTATTACGTGATAAAACAATGTTATACAATGTGCGCGTGGGAGTAGTGCCTCGCGCCCAGTAGTTTTAGTTACCAGAAAAAAATAATGTAACTGGCTCGCTATGATAACAAATACCATTATAAGATAATAATAAACATAAATGTTCTTTTCCAGTGAAAATATGTAGAAATTAACTAACTCTTTACGGAGCTAAAATAATGATGTGTGTGTGTGTGTGTGTTTTATAAAATGTGTATAGAGAGAGAAACAAAATAGTACATTTCGATTGGCTGAAAATAATAGTACAAAAAGAGAAACTCAAACCCCCCAATGTCTTACCTTCCTTCTTCTTCTTTATAATAAAAACCATGAGTCGTGATCGTAATAGATTATCATTATCAAGTGCAAACATACCCATTCCACCCGACGGACAATCTTTCTTATCTGTCAATAGTGGACATAGTAGAAGAGCATCCCAGCCTAATCTATCTTCCAGTGCACCCTCGTTTGGCTCCTTTCTAGGTAGCTCACGTCCATCGGTAGACTTGACACAGTCGACGGGTGGGGCATCGCCTACATTGACACTAGAGTTCGACGGAGGTTCAAGCACTATTGTGCGTCCTAATCGCATTATAAGAGGTAAACAAGCATAGTTGTGGCTTTTGTTTCGGGAATAGAACTGTCATTTATAACAAAGACTGTATTTATTTAGGTAAAGTGCTGTTGGATGTTACAGAGAAAATACACGTGACAAGAATAAGGATCAAGGTAAAAAAACAAAAATGACACTTGTGGTGATCTAATTAAGCTTGCATAACTTTATTTTCTCTCTCTCTCTTTAAAGTTTCGTGCCGAGGAAATAGCAATGGTCAAAGTAGACGATGCCACTTCAGATGGTGGTTGGATTCATGAAATGATTACCACCTTTTTTGAAACAGAATGGAAGTTACACGGACAAGAAGAATCTCGTAAGCTTTTATTATTATTATTACTTTTATATTTGAAGTTTTCATATAAAAATCGTTAGCTTATTCACAGTGTGCATGGGAGGAGATGGATGCTGGACACTATGAATTTCCTTTTGCTTTAAAGGTAAATATAGAACAAAAAAAAAAATGACATATTGTAACACAATGGAGTTTTAATATCCATACAGTTTCCAAATGTCAATTATCCTCCTTCTATGGAGGAGCCTGCTGGTTTTGGGATTCGTTACATTTGGAATGCACAGGCGGATGGACCTGCGCTTCAGTCGGGTATAAAGAGTAAAGATTATGCTACACCTTATAGACCTATTATTGTTTCAATTGAAGGTGAGGAGGCTCTTCTTTTTTTTTTTTTTTTCTTTTTCATCGGTTTAACACAAAAAGTGATTATAGATAAAGAATGGGTATTTAAAACAACTGTCATGAAAGATAAAAAACAGGCTTTGGCAGAGGTACAAGCAAAACTATATAAACAAACATACTGTCCCGGTAAGAACAGATATAGAATGAAGGATGTTATACACGCACACACACAATTTTGCTTATATCTACATTGTTGAATAGACGAATCATTTGAAATGCAATTAAATATGACCACACTCCAATCCGATGCCAAAATCACCAACCTTATCTACAAATTCCGCAAACATCACGAAGGAAAGATGCTCGTCCAACAGGGCACTGCCTTCCGCGACAGCATCCGCACCGTCATCCAAGAACCTGTCAACCTCGACAAGTCTGATCTCACCCAACTCTCCGAAACCATTCGATTTGACGTCCCCACCCGTTTAGTCTCCCCCTCCTTCACTTCCCGTCACACCCGTGTCTACTATGATCTCTGTTTCCAGGTCACCATTGAGCACGGCCATCTCTTCAAGACAAACCTCGTCACTGAGTTTGCCATCCCCCTCTGCATTGCCAATTTACCATACAGCCAACTATTACGTATCCCGGATCTGACCTCCATCCAATACTACCAGCACTCCACAGAGTGCCCACTTTTCTTTGATCCCACCCTAGATGAGCCACCAGCGCCTCAGGGACTACCAAGTGAACTGATTGGACCACTAACAGCAGCTCTCATGAGTCCCAATCAGACAGAGGAGCCTCCAAGTTATTTTAGTTTACCAGAATTACCTCCTCAGTTTGAGTTGAGAAGAGAACGGAAGGAGAAGACGGTTTTTATGACACGACAGGCAAGGGGGGCTTATAATGGAGTGGATTTGGGTGAGGCGACTATTATTCCAGGTTTATTTGATGAAGATTGGTAGTTTTTTTTTTTTTTTTTTTTTTTCTTTTTATTATTATTATTATTATTAAAACCAAACTACCCCACATATACAATATATTTTGGAGAGAGAGAGAAAACACACCCATTATTATAATAAAAACAAAAAAACAAAAAAAAAAACAAGGAACTTCTATTACTATTGCCAACCCCATACTTCTTTAATCCATTCGCCAATATCAATCTGTATATTCTCCCATTTCATGATGAAAGGATGTTGTAACATGCGTGCAGGTGTAGGTCTATAGTTGGGATCTTTGGTTAAGCTAGAATAGAGCGATTAAATATAATAGAAAGAGATATTTATGCAACATTCATTTTCTTTTCTTTACCACACAGCTACAAAGTTCTTGCACTCATCTGATATATGATCCCCTTGAATAGCAGGTACCGGTTGGTGTACAATGAATTCCAATAATTCAAAAATGGATAAATGAGGCTGATCGGGTGGAGGTAAGGCAGGTCTGTTTTGGGATACCTCAATGAGGGTCAATCCCAATGACCATATATCACTCTGCACACCATAGTCTCTACCTTGTATACGTTCAGGCTGATTTTAATTAAGTTTAGTCAGGTCATTTCATATATTTTAAGATGTTTTCAAATTTACCGCCATATAGTATTGAGTGCCTGTAAATGTCTGTGCAACGGAATTGATCAATTCACCAGAAACACCAAAATCACACAGCTTAATATCACCAGAACGTGTGACCACAATATTAGAGGGTTTGATGTCTTTTTTTTTTTTTGTTGTTTTGTCCAAAAAGTTATTACTTGTATATCTATTCTTATTTATTTATTTTACCTCTGTGGATCACCCTTTTTGAATGTAAATAAACCAAACCCTTACACACCTACTCTATGGCATGAATAAACCAGTTTATATATGTATATATGAGGAGGCTTACCGATTCGGCAATACGCTCAAGCACAGGCTCACCAATCACCCCACCCAAATCTCTCGCCCTCTTGTAAATATCCTCCAAACTACCCGCCTCACAGTACTCCATGCATAACGACACTGTTGTATCACCATCATCCAAAAACACACCATAAAATGATACAATACAGGGCGAATTACAGGTCTTTAGAAACTGAAGCTCACGGAGTATCTGGCGCTGCACACTAGGATCAGGATCGGTTGAAATGGACTTTACATTTTTGAGGAAAGAATGAGTAAAAAAGGATGGACGGGGTTTTTTATTACTATTATTCATAAGCTTACCTTTTTGGCCATGATTAAACCTGTCGGTTTATGCAACACTTTACGTACGGTACCCGCCGCACCCTCGCCCAATCTTGATAATGTTTCCAAATCCTCCGCCTTCATTTCCATAAAGTGAGCATCATTCTGCTCATCCTGTATCACAGATGGAGCCGGTCTCTGTTGCAAGGGCACCTGCTGCATCTGTTGATTGTTTTGAGCCAGGAATGTAGCGGCAAGTGAGGTCTCCTGCTCAATCACGGGTGCTTGGTAGGCACCAGTGTCGCCGTGGACAATGTTGCCAATTTGTTCACGAAAGAGCGAGTTGGAGGAGGTGCCGGTGGTGTTGTTGGGTGGTGTGTCGGTTTGGAGGTGTTTGGAGGTGAGACGAAGGCCGGGCTTACGTTTGCCTGCTTTAGGTTCTGGCATAAAGGACATTGTTGTTGTATTTTTTTTATTTAAATATTTTTTTTTTATTTTATTTATTTAAATGTGTATATATAAAAAAGTAGAAGAAAGAAAAGAAGGATATTATCTATTTCTATATATTTAAAAACGTTTTATTTTATTTTTTATTTTTGTTATGTGCTGAGGAACTGATTTCCAAAAATAAATCGAATGACAAACACACAATAAGCTATCCTATTGCAATCTATTACTGATATGTTATGTTATGTTATGTACAGTACAAGTTTGTTTATTGCTACAGACGTTTACATAAAGTATTACGAATAAAGGGTGAATTTTGATTGGTTGATTGTTCGGTTCATCATCAAGTGTGCTAGAAAACTGTTGTAAATAGGATATCCAACGCTAATGGAATAGAAAAGTGATTTATTAAAACTGACTATTGTTATCAGATTGCCAAAAAGTGCTAAATAGCAAGATAAAATTCGCTTGGAGTTATATTAATATCAATTACACTGCTTATTAGGAAGAACTCGATTATGACAATTAAGAGTTAAGGATCGATGCTAAATACAGTTTTTTAACTTGGTCCGAAAAAAAAAGAGAAGGTCTGAAATTGTTTTTGAAAAGGTCCGAAAACCAAGTTAAAAAACTGTAGAATGGTGTTGTTTATTAGAAAATGAATTAAGAAGTAGTAAAATGGTAAAGTTCTTGTCATTATCCAGATTTATTCATGCATGAGACCAACTGATTCATGGCTTTTTTTTTTTTCATGGTAGCAAGGCTTTATTTCTCTTCTTTGTTTCTTGTTTTCGTGTGTTTAATATGGATCATCTTGACTTGGATAAGTGAGCGACCATGAGAAAATGATAAAACAGCTGAATGTGTTTTAGTATGAGAAAGTCATTTTTGTTTTTGATTGAAAACCAAAGAAGAAGAGAGAGTGAGAGAGAGATAATAGAGTAGAAATATTTTGGTATAGAAAGCAGAACTGTTGAATAAAAGTTGGACTTTGTTGCCACTACTACAAAGCATCAAGCGAATGGAATGCAGACAAGTAATAAAGTGGCTGACAGGGTATTCTAGTGGAACCTCTTTCTTTTCAGTGATGCACCAAACGGAGTTCACAGAAGTGTGCATGAATAGGTGTTCTCCACGTGAGGCCAGTAGGAACGCGAAATAGCACTTTGAGATGGCTATTCTACGAATTGTAATAAAATGAACGCAATCATGTCAAGATCTTTTAGCTGAGATAGCAAAAATAACTATTTTAAACTTTTTATGTCTACATAATTAATGTCAATCGACAGATCAAAAATGATGAATATAGCACATTTTCTATGAAACACTGTTTTTTATTATTTTCATAAATAAAAATAGAAAGTACCATACAACTACGCTTTGCAGTGCTATACAAAGTGCTCTTATTGTACTTCAAAATAGCTGTCTAATTTTGCCTGTTTAAATTCAGACTTCTTGACATATTGATGGAGTGCATTCTCAAACTGATGAAGCGTTATACCCACTCTCGGGTCAACAAGAACAAAATGAACACCAAGCGAGGTGACCTCACGGTTTCCGCCCTCATCGTCAAAGAAGAGCATCTCGCTACAGTCAATACCGGACTGCTCACTGAGCGCCTTGAAATGGTTGAGTTTGCTTTTCGGGTAAATTTCTATAAAGTCTGCAAGTTCAAGAAGTGTGGTATCTAGTTCTGGGATTCTTAATCGTCCAAGTGCTTTCTTGGCCCTGGATGAAGAGTTAGAATGATATATACACTTTCTTTTCTTTGGATAATTATATATATCCTTACCAAATTGGAGTACTTGATTTTGATGCTATGCCGATCTTGGTATCAGGAAATGATTTGATGAGTGTCATGATGGTGGTGGTTGTTTTGAAATAACCTAATACTTCATTTTGTCTAAAATGATAATGGCAGATATATATATTTAGTGATTTGGACTTGTTGAATACTAACGATTTCGTTACGTACCTGTTAACAACTGTATTTGATTTTTCGTTGTAAACATAGGGTGGTCCTATATAGTAATCATTAATGTGAGTTACTTATTGGGGTAATATATATATATTGTTTATGACTTACCATAAGTAGAGTCGATCCTATATGTATATATAAAAAAAAAAAGGTGATTAAATGGTGCATTCATTTCCAGTAACATGTGCAACTTTTACCATTCAGGCCAAAGGGTATAATCCAGATCAAAGACAATCATCTTTGGATATTTAGTAGGTTCCTTCTTCAAAGTTGATGTAATAGTCATTTTAAGTACAATAATATAGTTTAAACTAAAAGAAAAGTGAAGCCGCAGTCTACACACATAGAACCACTCATTATTTATAGCCAATTTCAAATTACGACGCAGGCTTGTTTTTATCGCCAAGCGTAGTACTCCACAAGTGTCACCTGCGTTATGTTGCCGCAGTCAAAGAGGCGTCATTTATTCTCTCTTTTTCCAAGCTGCGAATTTATATATAAACTCTTGCATCATAGTTCTTCTTCTTTTAGTTGGATAGTTACTTTCGACATTAGTACTTCTCATTTTACCTTTGATTATTTCATTGTTTTGTGTTCTGATATTTTGGTTGAGGATCAATCTTTAATAACAAAAGTAATGCATTTCCTTGTAACAATAGGACATAGACTAATATCATCATTCTGTAGTAAGTGCGCAGATGCCTTCCATTTTAAACAAGGTATACAAGCTGGATCGCTTTCTCCAGTTTGGTTCCAACAAAAAAAAAAAAAGGTTTTTTACTCTTTTTTTGTGTAGGAAGATTTATTTTCCAGAAATTACACGAGTTTGGATCAAGTAAAGTAGTGCTATACATATGTACCGACATACATCCTACTTCAATGTATATCAACAGATTATTTTTTAACAAGCGCCAGTCAACGTCAAAACCATTGGTTGGAATGAACCAATAAAAATTATATTGACCAGCGATGCCCATATTGACCTACTCGCGCCTCGAGTTGTTCTTTCTTCTCCATTAAATTCAAAAAAAAAAAAAAAAAAAAAAGTAGAACAATGCAAGTTCGAAATGAGTTTGAAGAGATAAAACACGGCCAAGTTGGCATTCAAGTGCGAAATGAAGTTCTAGTGACTCTCACTCGTAAAATACAAACGGGCACTGTCGGTTCAATATTGAACTTTTTAAAACGTTCAAAGTCAATGTTTATTGGTTATCTTATGAGCGAGATTATTGACATGAATATCGTAAGTGCAGTTTGTTTTTATGCACATAAAAGCAATGCTGTGGGTATTTATTTACTCTTGATATATATAGAATCTCGATTTGGTCATCGCTGCAAGTTCTCAAAAAATTGAAGATAACATTGTAAAGGTCATTTCTGAGTATAAAAAAATTGATTTTATTTCGTTAAAAGACTTGGATCTACAAGAAACTCGGCCTGTTTTTGGTGTTCTGATTTCCTTACGCCGAAAAGACAAAGTAAGTGCTTATCAAATGTTATCCTTTCAATTTCATTTATGCTTTTATGTTTTTTTCACTATTATTAAAAAAAAAAGAAAAGACATTTCCGGTTAAGAGCTGATTTCATACTCTTCTTTGACTTGATGGTAAACAAAGAAAGGTACGTATCGCTGTTTAGTGGAGTTCATTATAAAAAACCTCAAGTAGTCTCCTTGGTCTGTCTACGCACCCCCGATGTTCCTGTTTCAAATTACAAAAATCAATATCCAAGCCGTTTTACTGATATCGATACGCGCATCAGAGATCTGCCACCCAATGAAGCTGATCTATTCCGAGAACTTGACTATCCAGAAATGGGTAATGCCAATAGATGCTATTACAATCATTTAGTAGTAAGCACATTGGCCAAATGGATGTCATTAAAGGATAATAATGAATATAAACCCACTCCATTAGCATATACAATGCTACCATACAAGTCGCTCACCTTACGACATCCAATATTCATAAGCGATACCAAACCAAAATCTGATGTATCAATATATCAAAGTATGTTTATACTTGAGGATGCTTTGGATAAAGCACATGCCGACTTATATCAAACTATTTATGGTGATTACTGACTTTTTTAATGATGTTTTTCTTTAAGAATTAGACATCTAAAAAGAGAGAAAGTAGATATACAACAAGTAAAATCATGCATCGTATAATTTAAAAAAAAAATATACGCCTATTTAAATCATTAAAAATGGTATTCATTACTAGTGTAATTATTTATTATTGTTTTTTGTTGTTGGTTGAATACTCTTTCTATCTCGCTCCCGTCGTTCCCGAAAACTCTTTGTACTCTGCTTCTTACGTATCCCCTGAAGCGATAAAGCATACTCCTCACTCAGACTCGCCGTAGAAGAATCGGTTATTAGATTGCTACCAGAACCATTATTATGCTGATACTTCCGTAACGCCCCCAAACTACTCCTCTTCCAAGAATTGCCACTGGGCTGAGTATCATAGCCTCCTGCAGCCGCTAGATTACTTGTAGATGCTGATTTATTAGGACCACGCCAAGGTTCGCTGATGGGCCCCGACCAACCCATCTCGGATGAGTCTGGTGAGCTAAAAGTAGTGATACGTTTAATAGGTAATACATCGCCTTGCCCTGCACCTTCAAATGCAGGTTTAACCCAATCCGGAGGGTCGCCCACTGTCATTGTCACCGGATCCTTGAAGCCTTCATATTTCTCAAATATAGTATAATCAAAATATTTAAACTTTTCTTCAATAAACTGTAAATCACGATCATATTTTGTCATGGGCTCACTTAGACTCTTTTTAGACTTTACTCTTTTATTGTTTGTCGTGAGGTGTGGCTCTTCCAATAGCATCTCTTCTAGATCATAGGTAATATCAAAATTATTTTCAGTAGCAGGCTGGAACGGAGGTTGAATTGATTTCGATTCGAGTTGCTGCCAATGAATCGAACGGAAGAATGGGTGGCGAACAAGTGATGCCCAACCGGCAGGTCCATAACCGAGTCTTTTCGAGGGATTTACTTCTAAAAACTGTTATAACGTATTAAAACCATTTGTATTTATTTGCAAAGGATAATAACAATAATAACAAACCCCTTGCATCACTGATAGACACTCCCCTGATACTTGTCTATCTTTGGTAGGATAGTTTACATTGCCTCTTCGAATAGCTGCTTGGAGTTCTTCCGATGTATTATAGTCAAATGGTCTCTATTTCGAACTTTTATCAGTTTCCCTCTTTTGTCCTTCACATATCTCTATATCAATATTACCTTTCTATATACACATTCATACAATGTCACACCTAAACCCCACCAATCCACTGCTTCATTATAACCACCACCTTTATACACTTCCGGTGCTATATATACACAATATTGTTTATATCTATATCCTTATAGATAACCTAATACGACTTACCAATATAGAAGCCTGTTCCTGAATTTGAAGTGAGTGGTCTGTGCGCGTGTAAATGAGTTGCAATGTTAAAATCGGTCAAATGAACATGGCCCTTATCATCCATCAGTATATTATGCGGCTTAATATCTCTATTTAAAATATATTGTTTTGAAATAGAATAGATGCTTGTTAAATGGAAAGCTAATTTATTAAAATCACATTTCATTTGTACCTGTGTACCACTCTTTTAAGATGAAGATATTTAACAGCCGACGCCAATTCAGCAAACCAAAATCGGATCACTTCTTCTGAAAAGTAAGGTTGATGCGTCAAGTGAAAGTGTAGGTCACCCCCAAGCCTATTTTTATATATATTATATCATGTTAAAACCTCTCTCTCTCAAAAACATGACGCTATTATCTCTTTACATTAGATCTGCCACCATGTATAAATAGTCACTGTCTTGAAAGGCAAATCGCAAACGACACACAAAAGGATGATCGAGTTGTTCCAACATTATTCTCTCTCTCACAATATTTCGTGTTGCGTCCATTCGAATACATTCCTCTTTATTGATGTACTTCAAGGCGTAGAGAGTGCGTGATTCTCGGTGTTCAACTATTCGAACCTGACGAGAGTTTTTACAAAAAGATGAGCAAACTTTAAAATAGATAAATATAAATAAAAAAAACCTTTCCAAAAGCACCACGACCGACAATTCTCATTAGTTTGAATTTTGAAAGTCTAATGGCTTTATTAATCTATCTATTTTAGCTTTTTCATCTCGTTTTTGGTTTTTGAATTGAGCTTTTTATCATAAAAAAAAAAGTGTTACCTCGTTCGTCTTGGTCATCCGAGCGACCATTACTGCCACCAAGTGCAGAAGCTATTAACCCTGAAAAGAACCGAATTTTGAATATAAGTGTGTGTAAATAACAATAAATAATTTAAACGAGTCTGAAATAGGAAAGAATAATAAAGCAAGTAATCATGACTAAAGAAAAGAGAAAAAAAAAAAAAATAATAATAATCCTATATCCTGCCATTTTGTACATTGTAAAAAAGAGACAGAACCCCGCTTTTGGTTTGCCAGTCACCTTGAATGGCTGTATGACTTGTCAAACACTGTAAATCAACTGTCAAAGTAGAGACGATGGAAATGACTTGATTAAACAAAAAGTTGAATTATTATAGATGAAACATCTTGTTTTCTATAAACAAGATGGAAATGAAGGGCTATTCAAAGAGTTGATATCTTCAAATGTGCGATCTTTTGTAAGACCAAAGATGGTAACACGCAATAATAATAATATTTATATATAATAACACTTCTAAGAGTTGTATCATACACAGAGACTGTTTAAAGAGTAAATCATGCTATTTATTGATCAGGTATTAGCCATTTACTCCAACTATTCGAAGCATTTTTATTCTAGAAGATCAGAGAGCTAAAAAGATTTTAAAAACTCAAGTTGATACAAGTTCATAATACAAGATCAGTGCAAATTTGCATGGCTTGTAGCTTGATTTCAATTCTTGATGGCACTGGGGTGAGTGATACCCAGTGCTTGTAATAAAATGAGATAAATGGAATCAGTCAACAGGTCTATCATAGATGCTTTATGATGATTGAAGTATCTATAACTAAAGATTATACGATTGATGTGTTGGTCATTCATCGTGAAATTGATTTTAGACTTAAAGAGCTTTAAATACCTTTAAGTACATAAAAGGCTACAAAGGCTAAAGAGATGGCCCCTCTAGTTTCAAGGGCTTTTGAAGTTTTTACAATATCATAAACATAACTCCCCTAGTTGGAAGGACTTTTAGAGACAAAAACAATCTTATGATGTTCTTGTAAATATATAAAAAAGAACTAAATAGAAGATAAAGATCAATTTATCACTCGATTTTGCTTTGGTAGATAACTTTCTAAAAATGAGTTTCATACATATATAGATAGCAATATATAGTTGCTCTTTAACTTGATAGACTTTTCCAGTTTATTGACTGCTGGCAAGATGCCTCATATCGAGTTTAAATTTAACAAGCTCTTGCAAGACGATAATGTCTATCGCACTCAAAACATACCTTATCTAGAAATAGGGGTGTTTCTTTCTTTCTTTTTTGGTACAGGAACTATCTTCAAGTTAAAAAAAAAAAAAAAAAAAAAAAACGGGTGTCGACTATACTATTCACTATTAAAATAGAAGTACCGATGGATGATGGTGAATGACGACTCATGCAATATATAGTAAAAAGGAAGGACATGGAATTTATTTTGATTTACAGCTACCCAAAATCTGTTCTATAATTTTGATAAGGGCTTCACTATTAAGGCATCATGAGAACCACCCATTTAATCAGAGAGAGAAAAGTGAAATAAATGATTATTTTTGTGAAAGTAAAGTATCGATTGAAGTTATTACTACATGAAAAAGTTATAAAACTATGAATTAAATACATTGTATATTATTTAATGGAGGAGATTATCTCGAAAATAGCTTTTGAGTGAAAAAGTACTTCTTTATCAATGGAGAATTACAAAATAAATTAAAATGGAATATATTAAAAATATAAACAGTTTCAATATCCAAATCC
>MU622279.1:185717-200378 GCA_025399235.1 Backusella circina FSU 941
TTTACTCTTCATTTACTCTCTTTTTCCTTTTATTCATGAGTGAAATTGACAGCTCCAATGGTAATCTATAATGCATTGAATGCAATAGAGTTACTCGAAGCTTCTATCTGATTAATAATCGTACATTGAAGAAAAGCATCAAATATATATTTAACACCTCCGACATGAGAGAGCATATCCAGCTATTAATAAATGACAAAAAAAACTTACGTCATTACAATTGTAATGTTGTGCTTACAAATAATAGGTGCGAAACTTTATTTTTTTTTTTTTACATAAAAACGCGCCTCAGGGTTTTAGTTTTACCTCTTATCTTTTTCTCACTCTTTCTTATTTTATTTTAAAAAAAAAAGACTTTATCATCAACAAATATGCGCGCTGTTATTGTCAAGCAACCAGGTAAATAATGATGTATATATCAATAGGAAAATAATAATTGACCTCCAAAAAAATTAAAAAAAAAAAAAGGTGATGCAAATCAATTATATCTCGGTGAATACGAGACACCTGTCCCCACAGGTACCCAAGTCCTTGTCAAAGTAAATAGATATACACACCAATAAACTGCTTAAAGCATTATTAATGTGTATATTTTATAGGTTAAATGCTTCGCTTTGAACCGTATGGATATCGTTCAAAGACAAGGTTTCTACCCCCCTCCTCCCGGTGCCAGCCCACTTCTTGGTGTTGAAGTATCCGGTGTTATCGAGAGCGTTGGTGAGAATGTGACTGACTTTAAAGTAGGCGACCAAGTCTTTGGTTTGATGCCAGGAGGTGGCTATGCAGAGGTAATATATATATATATATATATATATCTTTACAGAACGCGTGTGATACAAACAGTATATCCTTTCTCTTTTTATAGTATGCTCTTCTTGAACAATCCCTCACTATGCTTAAGCCCGAGAAGCTCACATTTGAAGAAGCTGCTGCCATCCCAGAGACATGGTTCACTGCCTATCAAGCCTTGTTCTTTGTTGCTAATCTCAAGAAGGGACAGGATGTTCTTATTCATGCCGGTGCCTCGGGTGTAGGCATTGCTGCCATTCAACTTGCAAAGGAGGCTGGAGCGTAAGTGCAACAATGACAACAAAACAATAGAATAGGGGGGGGGGGGCTGTGTCGGGTATAACAGTAGAATCTAATGTTATCAAATATATAGTGGACGTATCTTTGTCACTGTTGGATCCGATGACAAGGTCAAGTTCTGTGAACAACTTGGTGCAACCAAGGGTATCAATTACAAGACCGAAAAATGGGATGAAGTTGTAAGTAACAAAACAACATTTAGTATAATTATCATTGTAATAATAATAATCTTTTTTTTGCATATTTAGATCTTGAAAGAAACTGGTAACCGTGGTGTTGATATCATTATTGACTTTATAGGAAAGGACTATTGGGCTCAAAACATGAATGCAATCGCTCTCGATGGTAAAATGGTCATCTTGGCCTTTATGAGCGGTGCTATTGTCGATAAAGTCGACATTGGACCTATTCTTCGTAAGAGAATCACTGTTCAAGGCAGCAATCTGAGAGCACGTACAGTTGAATATCAAGCTGAATTGCGCTGTGCCATTTATAATAACGCTGTACTCAAGCACTTTGGCAAGGATGATGGTGTATTAAAGGTGTTCGTTGACAAGGTGTTCAACTGGGAGGATATTGTTGAGTGTCACAAGTATCTCGAGAGCAACCAGTCAATGGGTAAAGTCGTTGTTAAGGTTACTGAAAATCAATAAATTGGCTCAAAAAAAAAGAGATCCGTATTGTTACATGAATAACAAAAATAAAACAAATAAAAAAAAAACACCCTTCCCTAAATAAAAAAAAAAAAATGTCTTTGTCCTTTCCTTTTCTTTTGTGTTAAAAAAAGCTTTATTTCTTTTTTCATTGACCCAATCCACACACACAAATATAAAAATGGTGATACTATTTATTTCTCCTATTTATCAAAAAATAAGTTAGCACCAAAAAATATAAATAAAATGAATATCAACAGTTACTTACGGGGATTTCAATCTCACCAGCATCAATAGCATGAGTGATATCAACGGGGCTTTGACCATCAACGGTACAACCAACAGAGAAAGCGGTACCAAGGATTTCCTTGACGGTACCACTGAGCTCACGAGCCAAAGACTTGAAGCGCATGGTACGGGCAATCTCAATGATATCCTCAAGAGCGACATTACCAGAGTGGGCAATGTTCTTCTCCTTCTTGCGATCTCTGATAGGTTCCTTCAAGGCCTTGATGACCAAGGAGGAGGCAGAGGGGACAACGGAGACCTGAGCTTGACGGTTTTGGATGGTCAATTGGACGGTGACACGGAGACCCTTCCATTCTTTGGTACCCTTGGCGATATCTTCACCGACCTTCTTGGGGGACAAACCAAGAGGACCGATCTTGGGGGCTAAAATGTAAAGTAAAAAAAAGCAATTTTAGCCATTTGCTTTCCCCCGCCCCATTTCATCCAGGTCCAAAAAGCTAAAAAAAAAAATATAAAAAAAAAAAGTCGAGAACATACCGAGGGCACTTGAAGCACCAACCTCACCACCTATTATAAATTTAAAATGTTATCAACATGTTTTACTTTTTTTTTCAACATTCAATAATTACCAGTGGCACGAAGATAGATAATCTTAACCTCAGATGGATCAAACTTGGGTGGCATCTGAAATCATCCAATTCCGATAATAAATAAATGTCGTATTTTAGTGAATATAGTTGATCATCATAGATGGATGGATGGATTCGATATGATTTTGATACCTTTAAAACGTGGAGAAAGAGGGTTGAATAGTATCCACTACGCTTTGCTATTTTGGGCCAGAGAAAGGCGCCTTGCTGAGTGGTTAATTTATTTAAAACGCCGTCTTGACATGTATTTTTTTTTTGTTGTTGTTGTCAATGTAGAAGACAAACCTGCTGCTAGTTTATTTCATCTAGTGATTGAAGTTGGATGGTATATGTTCTATGTTTTGTAATTGGCTTTATAAAGAAGGTATATTTGGTAGCAATTAAGAGGAACTTTAGTGATACACTCCAACACACACAAGTATATACTATTATTTATATATGGAATAGTTATATAGCCCAAAACCCCATTTGTTATTGATAGAATATAGCTTTGGTTTGATATCTTGATTCGATTATATTAAATGCAATTGCTCTGCTGTAAAAGAGACTATTATATTTATAGAAAATGGCCTAAAACACACACGCATGAATTCTATTTATGTTAGTGATACAAACCTCATCTATTTTCATTTTTACTTATCATATGGGACCTTGAGAAGGAGAATTCTATAAAGTCCATCGCAAGATAATAAGAAACACGATTTTCTTTAATCAAACTTCACTCTATTCTTTGTGATTATATTTGTTTTGTTTTTTGTGTTAGAATGTTAGTGTGCAACGCCATTTAAGTAAAGCATAGTCAAGTATCGCTTTGTGAACCCAAGTTGTGATCATGATTTATTTTCCTAAAATGAGTACAAACAGGTTTAACAAACGCTAATTACTACGAAAAAGAGTGATAAGACCAGGCTGGATCATTTGATTTAGAATGAGTCAATGATAAATAAGCGCAAAAGCCAACTTTATGGGAAAAGCTGGATAAGATGCAAGTGTTGGTGGGCAATGCTAAAAGTACATTATGTACAACCTCAATGGAAACTATTAAAGAAAGTACTTTTTTTTTTTTTTCCATGAAGAATATTTATTTTCTACTAGACGGGAAGTAGGCAATATAAACAGGATATACTTGTACGTTTGTTTATTCCAGCATCGTTTCAGAACATTCTGTATATGGTATTCTTAGAAATCATTGAGGACAGGGACTCTTTTACCCCTGGCAGATGACCGCAATCATATAGAAATCGTGGATGAACAAACTTACCACTTACCTTTTCTGGGAGGGTCATTGGCGATTTCTTCCGGCTTATTTTCTAAAATGTGATATATTTGTAGTAATGGCACTAAACTATATTTTTTTTTAATTAATTTATTTGGAAAGATAACCGTTTGTCCATTTCGTGCTTAATTGAGTGCATTTTACAATTTTTTGTGATAAGAAAGATGGAAGGAAAGATGATAAAAGACTTCGAGTAGAAAGTAAACATTGATACAAAACGTGACTTTGTTGCCTAAGATAAACAAACCATTAAACTTTTAGAGAGTTTTTTTTCTTTCTTTTTTTATCAACCATGAGGGATTGGCATCAAGTATAAAAATACAAAATGGAATGTTTAGCGTATTTATAAAATCATTGAGATATTCCAAATAGTAGAATGAAGTCATTATGAAAATAGAGCATGATACGATCGTGGGTCTGACGTATTATCTAATAATAAGTTCAGCCTTTATCAGAGAGACAAGAATGTTAAATAAAATGGCATTTTATTGGTTTTTTTTTAATACAATGAAGATTGTGTGTGGGGGAGGAAGGAAAACAAATCAAGCGTATTATTAATGGCGATAAAGAAATCTCGTGCTTTTTTAGAAAGAAGAAAAGCCTCAACTGCCTCTACTAAATTGAATATAAACACAGTATCATCTTCGTTTTTTTTCTATTATTTTTTTACGTTCATATGTATATTATATATATATATATATATATATATGTTGGCTATTAAGTCTAAACCCTTTTCTGTAATTTGTCAGGAGCATGGCGCTAACACCGTTATGAATGCAAATATACACGATATTTGGCCCAATAAATAAATGGAAATACACACATAGGTACATTTGGACTTTTTGATGTGTTTTTCAGACGCCGATAATGATCACGGCAAGGGCTGTCCTAACCACCGTTATCCCTCTGCCAATGATGCCGGACGTGCTTTCACAACAAAACAAGTAATTTCAACTGCATTTTACACCATCATAAACACTTGCGGTACGTATGGATATTCCAAAATTTAGATTCAGGCTATTCCAAAGAGGATGGATAACATATTTGAGCGTCTCCATTGCGGTGATAGCTATTTATCATTGTGCACCTGTGTAACTGAGTTTTGCGGTTTTTTTATTGATCCGGGGCGGAATTTGATTCGATTTCCCCGCGCAAAAAAAAAAAAAAAGTGAATGTAATATGTATATATTTGTCTATTTTTTATTTTATCTCTTTTCTTTCTTCTCTTTTTTTTTAAACGTTTTCTTTCAACAACATATATAATGACTGTGAAGGAAGTAGGAGCGGATGGAAAGCCTAAAGTCAACGGCAATGGCGTACCTCTTTTCAAAAATAAAGTGACAAAGTTGGATGAAAAATTAGACAACGAGATTGTATATGAGTTTGGTGGACCTATTGGTGTATGTGCCATGATGTTGGGTTTCCCTTCATTGATGTACTACTTCTGGGTATGTTTGGAATATCATCAAGGAAAGATTTTCCTCCCTACCTCTTACACCAAGGATGGTCTTGTACAATTCGTCACTGAGGAGATTATTGCAAAGGTGGTAGAGGGTGCTGCTCCTACCATGATTGCTTTCAAGATTTATATGGGTTATGTTTTGTTTTCATTCATCCTCGCTTATACCATGCCTGGACCTGTCCTTCAAGGTTTACCCCTTCCTTCTATGGGAGGTAAGAGAGTAAGTTGATATATTCTTTTTATTTTAGTTTTTTTTTTTTGGGAAAAGGAGATGAAGAGAAAGAGAGAGGGAAGAGAATAAAATATGAGATAATTTTTGAAAGGAGAGAGGGAAATAGAAAGGGGGCGTAAGACATATTTACTAAACCTAACTGTTTTAGCTCAGTTACCTCTGTAACGGTTTGTCATCTTGGTATTTAACTCTTGCAACTGCCGCTGTTCTTCACCTCACCAATGTTTTCCGTTTGACCTTGATTATTGAAAATTTTGGTAGCATTATGACCACCGCTATTATCTGGGGTTTCACCATGACCACCCTCGTCAACCTCGTCTCTTACCTCAAGGGCCATGCCCACAGAATGTCAGGTAACGCCTTTTATGATTTCTTTATGGGTGTTGCCTTGAACCCTCGTATTGGTCATGTCGATCTCAAGATGTGGGCAGAGTGTCGCGTCCCTTGGCCCGTCCTTACCTTCCTTTCTGTTTCTTGTGCCCTCAAGCAATATGAAATCCACGGTTTCGTTACTGGCCCTGTTGCTTTCATGGTGCTTGCTCACTTTTTATACACTAATGCTTGTCAGAAGGGTGAGGAATGTATTCCTACCTCTTGGGATATATTCTATGAAAAGGATGGTAATGTGTTACAAAATGAATTGAGGCGGGAAGTTTTTTGTTAATATAATTGCAAAATAGGTTTCATGCTTATTTTCTGGAATATGGCTGGTGTTCCATTCACTTACTGCTACTCTAGCATCTATCTCATGAAGTATGAATTGACTACTGGTCAAATGATCCAGCACTCCTGGTTCTACACCGTTGGTTTGTTCGTCACTCTCTTGTGTGCCTACTACGTTTTCGATACCGGAAACTCCCAGAAAAACCGTTTCCGTATGGAACAAAATGGTTCCTTCATTTCCCGTAATGCATTCCCTCAACTCCCCTGGGGTCACATCAAGAACCCTACCTACATCAAGACTGAACACGGTAACCTCTTGCTCACCTCTGGATGGTGGGGTGTCGTCCGCAAGCCTCATTACACTGCTGATTTGGTTCAATCCCTCTCCTGGGGTTTGATCACTGGTGCTGGTTCCTTCCTCCCTTACTTCTATTTCTGCTTCTTTGTCTGTGTTCTTACCCACCGTGTCTCCAGAGATATGGAGCGCTGTGCCAAGAAGTACGGTAAGGACTGGGATAGATACTGTGAGCGTGTTCCTTATATCTTTATTCCCTACGTCTTTTAATTCATTTCCCCCTCCATCCTTTTTTTTAAAAAAAAAAAAAAAAATGCTTTTCTAATTATTACTACAAGCAACAACAAAAATTAATATTAATAAAAAAAAATATATAAATACATAGCAAAATATTCATTTCTCTTTCGTGTGCAATTCCTTTTTATTTATGTTTCGAGCATTGACACCATTACACTATATGGTTCTATAAAATGGATGTAGCTTTAAATGATTGGTATAGCATATATCTCTGTGTACCCTCCATTATAATTAAGGAAACATAGCAACTTTGTAAACTTATAAAATAGGAAAGGACCAATGTCCTTTCTAATTTAGAAATTTGCGGTTACTAAATAAATATAAAAAAAGTGAACCTATTGCTACGCTCGTTGAACAACATTTATTGGTTAAATTTTTTTCAATCACACGTGTTAAAAAATGGCATTATGAGTTTAGTTTAATGAAGAACATGAATAATTTTACCGTGTTGATTTTTTTTTACTTTGACCTTTTCTTTTTTAACTTTTTTCAAAAATAAGCAGAGTAAAAGTTAATTATAAAAGAGCTTGATCTATTTTAATATATCTATTTTGGAGTATTTTAAAGTAATATAATATAGCATCACTCTTTTCTCTCTTGTTTAAAAGGTTTAAATAAATGATCAACCACCTTACTAGTGTAACTAGTAATAATATTTTTTGTTTTTACGAGTAAAGTTATAAATGATAATCAGTTGACATTAATTTTGGATATGATCGATTTGTTTTCAAAATGCAGCAGACTTGAATCAATCTACAGCACCAATTCACTTAGATGTATCTAAACATAAAGAACATTGGATCTTTGTATATGTGAATGCTGCCACTTTTTTTTAAAAGTAAACAGCTTTTGGCAAAGTTACTTTATAAAAGAAACATCCGCTTCATTTTTTTTTTTTTTTTTTAAAAAAAAAAAATGTTGCAAGACAAAAGATTTCTTTTCCTTGAGTTCCTTTACTCTCGGTCGATATATAAAAGCCCGCAAAGAAAGAATGTTGTTCAAAGCACATCCTTATGTCCCACTTACAATAAACTTGATATAAAAGGAGCTTTACGAAAAGTCATTTCCGAATACTTCTTCTCTTGTATTATATATTGTATCTTTTTTTAATCGTTTTAATAAGCCAATAAAAAGAACAATGGCAAACCGTCGATCAAGCTGTTCTCGAGACGAGGAAGACGTTACTAGACTCTACAGGCGCCCCAAGCAAGTAACAAGCAAGCATGAAACCCACCACTTCATCAGTCCAGAGATATCAGTTATTATTCCTAAATTTAGAAACAGAAGCCACAGTTTTTAACTTGATACACTTTTTCGGGTATAATTTGGTGTCGCTGTGTGCGAACAAAATGTTGCTGGTTAAAAAATAAAATGTCGTTGACCCAGAAATAAAATGTCGTTTGCTAAGATAATAATAATAATAGCAGATAAACAAAGTAAGGAAAAGCATAAAATAAATAGAAGTTGAAAACAAAGAACGTAACAACGGGCGACAAAGCACAGATAAAGAAAGAGAATTGATAAAATAATGTGCTGCTTCGTTTTGATAATTCTCTCTTTTTTTTTCCACTTCTTTTTCTCTGGCTAAAAAAACAAAAAACAAACATAAGCAGGGAGGGTGTTTTGTTGATTGTAATATTGATAAAGTAATCTGTGTGATTGGTTGAGGTCGTAAATTTGGACCTTTTCACCACTTAGACCTTGTTTTATGAGTAAACTTTTATTTATCTTTAGCCACTGGGTCAACGACATTTTATTTTTTAACCAGCAACATTTTGTTCGCACACAGCGACACCAAATTATACCCGAAAAAGTGTATTGAAGAAAAAATTGGTAGCCCAGCAAAACAGAGTGAGATATTACCACATATGGCTATGTTTTTATGGATCATGATTGGCCAAAAAAAATACCAAACTAGAAAAAAACTTGGATTTCTCCTTGAAATTAATTTACTCTATTGGCGATCATGATGAAACTGAATAATATAGTTGTTCTTTTTGTGGATATTAAGTCAACAATAACAATAATTATTTATATTCGTATACTTCATTTTATTATAATGTATAATAATGATAAATAGCCAAGAAATAACAATAAGAATTAACAATAAGAAAAAAAAGTCTCACATGAATTTGTCAATTTTGGAAATTGTTTTTAACAACAGTGATATTTTTTTTTTCATTGTTTACACTACATCACATTTAAAGTAATTCCATTCTAAAAAAAAATTAAAAAAGGCACAAACAATTTTTTTCTTTGTTTTTTTTATTGCTTAGTTAACAAAACAATATGAATCAAAGGCAACTCTATGAACAATATACAGACAATCTATTAGATAGTGTCTTTCAAAATGCAAGATATGCAGAGCCAAACATGTTTGGGAATCAATGGCAGCAGCAAGAGTCGGGACTTCATTCAGTGCCCATTCATACAAAATCCCCTGCTATTGAAGAACAACAACCAAGATCACCTATTGTTGCTCGTAAATCCGTCCAAAGCCCAACACCTCAGAAGATGAGCGTGGTTAGAAAGAAGGTGCCAGCACAAGAAACAGCGACAACAACAAAGACAAGAAAAAAGAAAAGAATCATCAAGAAGATTATTTATGAACAGGCATCGGAAACTGAGGATGACGACGACGAATCAGAAGAAGAGGAAGAAGAAGAGCAAGTAGAAAGAAGGGGATCAAGAAATAAGCAAAACAAACACAGCCTAAAAAATATCAGTCATACCAATAACATCGATCAAACCGATGCAAAGCCTCCTGTAACAAGAAAAAGTCTCCGTAATACGTTGATCAGACGAAAGAAACCTGCCAAACCTAAAGCCCAAGAGATTTTACAAGATGACAGTTATACACAGCAACAGCAACAGCAACATAAAGTGTTTGTAGATGATACACCAAGTTTCTGGCGACCACGCGAGACCCGTGCAAAAGGTTGGTGGAAGGGGAATAGAGCTCCAAGTAAAGACCAACAAGACGAACAACATCAAAGTGGCAGTATTTCCAAAAAAGACAAAAAAGTAGCATCATCCATTAAATCAAGGAGAGCAGCACGGCCTATGGCCTTCAAAACACCCCAAAGAAAGAATAAAGTGAGCGGCAGTAACTCTGCATCAACAACAACAACTGCTGCAGCACAGAATAACTACACCTTACCCATAAGTAGTCAACAACAAGTCAGTACTCCCATTATGGCAGCACCTCAGATGATGTATGCCATGCCTCAAATGTTTCCTCAACAAACACTCTTTCCCCAACAAATGCTCTCACAGTTCTCACAGCCTTTACCCTTTGGTCAACCCAGTCCAATGTATTATCATCCTCAACCAGCCGAACCAGCAGCAACAACAAATGAGGATGAATCAAAGAATAAGAAAAGAACCACTATTTATAACCCAAGAGAGGTATCGCATGATAAATGTTGTATTATGTAATAATAATAATAATAAACTCCACCATTAAATAAAACTATATATTTTTTTCGTTTGTTTCATATATGAATTCACAGTTAGAACAAGTAATGAATATAATATCAACTGCTTTTTTTTTTTTAAATAATAATAAAAAAAAACAATATATAGAATAGCGATGGACTTCCTTTATTATTAATAAATAGTCCTTCAGAAATAGCACTGCCAGCAAGACGACATTGGTTACGCTCTGTTCAAATGAGCATGACATGGTTGGCAACAATGGTGCTTGTTGCCTTTGTCTTTATTACAAGTTTTATTGGTGGCGTTATTGTCGAAACGTTATGGTATTAGCGGCCGTATCTCTCTTTCCCAAAACAGAGACAAACATACTTGTCAACTTGTTTGAAAAATAAGCGTCAATACATAATAAACAAAATAAAACAAAACTTACAATAGGATCTTGAATGGATTCAATAAAGCGGGCTTGACTTTTAATCACTTTATTGGCTTTTCTGATATTCCCAAGTTGTATCAGATCCTCTGCAAAGTATAACCAACATTTACATTCCAATATGGGATCTTTTAAACGCTGTGCCAGTCTAATTTGTTGTATGGCCAGTGCACTTGCTTTAAGAGCCTAAATATATTTGTAATTTAACATACTGCAACTCACTTTCTCTCTCTCTCTCTCTCTCTATATATATATATTAGATTGTAACTTTACATATCTAGAATTAGCCTTTCCTAATGAGCAAAAGGCACCTCCCAATACAGAGAAATAAACTCCCGTCACTGCAATCACGTGTGCCTTTGAAGCCAAACTCCACATACGACAACACCTGTTTTTTTTAAGTATTTAACACACAAATATATTAAATATATATACCATGAAAAGTCAAGAACAAATGCTGCTGAAAGTGCCTCTCTTGGTTCGACCTTAATATAAATAGCAAGCTCATTTGTGCTGCTGCTCCATTCCTTGTCTTGTAAACAGCTAGCTGTCAACAGTGCAAGCTTGTCATTACAAAGATCTGTCTTGATTGCCTCTAATAGTCGATAGTCATGACATGCAATGTAATAACAGTGCTTATGCTTTACTTTACTCTTGGAATATAAATAGTATTTGTCTTGGTGAGTAGGATGAGGAAGGTATAAACTGATATGATCTATATAAAAGTTATTTTTTTTTTATTCAGATTTTTTTTTTTTTTTACTATTGATGTTATTACCTGTATTTATTTGTTTTGCTTTATTCCATTGACTATTTGAGAATACTTGTTGGTATTGTTTTCTAAAAAGTGTCATAACAAAAAAAAAAAGAAAGAAAAAGAAGCTATAATTATTAAAAAAAAAAAAAAAAAAAAGCTTATTTTTATTTGTTTTTTCAATTGGAGAAAGAAAATAAATAAATAAAATATAATATAATACGTCATTAAGGTTTTTTGTGTAAAATTTTAAATAAAGAAAAACAACAACAAATGATGAAAGAAGGAATAAAGAGTGATAGTATGTAGCATAACAGAATGTAGATATTCTATTGCTATTTTGTATTTATCACCTTTGTTTTTTTTGTTTATAACTTTATACTCTCTAATTCCTTTTTTGAACACCGCTTAATCATGATTGGTTGATCAACGCGAAACTTTCCTGCTTTTTTCTTTTTTCTTTTTATTTTCTGTTGATTGATATACGATAATAAGCAGATGAAATATATATACAATGATACTGTTGTATTTGGCAAGTTTTTGCTTAAAAGAAGGGGATATAAGGTTAAATACAATATAAATCATCATCGTCAACATGTTTTTTCTTCTTTAAATCTTAAAAGTCCAACGGTTCTCCTGTAAACCTTTTGCAGTATCCTCCAACAGTAACTCCCTTCTCGACTTTACATAAACCGATTTATCTAAAACGATCTGTCTCAACTCTGCAATCGATTCAGGTTCTATTTTCTTTTCCAATAGCTCTGAAAGCTGTTCAGTAGCCATTTCTAAATCACGTTGATTATCCTATTTTAACAGCGTTTCTGTAAGTACATTTATAATATAAATATTTATATATATTATTTACTTCAAACAATTCAGTATGATTAGACTTATCAAGGTAAAAAGCAAAAGCATAAGTCCATTTCAATGTAGTTCTACACTGAACTGTGACATCCACTGCCTTTTTAAGGAATTGGACTTCAATCCATGATAGATCACTGTTTTGCTGCATGTCTTCCATCTTCTTTTCTGTCTTTTGGTACAACTCCTGATCCAACTTTGCAGATTGTTCATGATTGGAATATCTGTTGTAATACTATAAAAATGGTTTAATAAAAACAAATAAATGTATATTAACAACTTACATGAAGATATCTTTCCAACATGGCTCGTGATTGAGACCTCTCATCAGTATTATCCCAACCATGAGTCTCACTGTATCTATTACACGAATACCATGCACTTCCATGTTCTGACCAAGGACCTATTTAGTACATGTTATATATTACATGTTTAGAATATCTTTTTTGTATATAAATTTCACATTTTTACCCATGCACACCCAGCAGAATTCATGTCTACATTTTCTACATGTCATATGATTGCATCCTCCATTCTTTTCAATGGTAGACTTGCATTTGGGACACTCCTTTGTATGAGCAGAGATCCAATTGGCAGTTTCCGAATCATCTTTGCACTTTTTCATCCATTTTTCTATCAATCCGCAAACACAAGGCTATATATATTCATGAATAAGCAACCTCTATCTTAATGTATATATTACCTGATGATCATAAAGCCCACATCCAAAGCAAAACCGACTCGAGCACTCACACTGCACGGTAGGCACAACCGTAGTCAAAGACGACTTGGGCACATTGCACTCAACAGCATACTCACAATCAGGAGCAGGACACCACTTTAACAGCGAATTATCATCGACAAATGTGCGATTCAACAAATCACGATACTTGTTCATTGCCTCCTCACTGACCAGCATCTCAACGGTCCTCTCATCCACCACAATGGCGCAGTTGGATTGCGGACATTGAATACGTCGACTCTCGCCCTCCTCCTGAATCTTTTGTGAAACATAATAGGTATAACAGTCTCGACAGAAGCGATGACCGCATAACGAGAGTCCAACGGTCTCGAGCTCGAGGTCATCGTCGCAGCAGATATCACACATAAAATTGTAGGCAATGTCTTTGACCTTGATAAATTGTGTGGGGTCGACTGTTGTCACCATCGGGATACCGGCTTGCTTCATGACACGTTCAGGTGCATCCATATAGCTTTCAAGCAACTTTTCCTTGTTCCAGTGAAAGTAACGTAATAGACTCGATACAATCGAAGCATCCAAACCTTTTTTTTTTTTTTTTTTTTACTTTATTATTTCTATAGTGTTTTTGTATATTCTTTTTTTTTTTTTTTTTTCTTTATTATTATGACAGTGATTGTTATTACTTTTTTTTTTTTTTTTTTTACCTAAAATGGCAGAGACGTGATTGATTTCATTATTTTGTTTGGTTTGGAGTTGATTGTTGTTCAAGACTTTATAATCAACTTGGTAAGCCTTCTTTTCAGTATTTTCAAGAAACTCTTCACCGCCTATGTCTTCATCGGCTTGTTCATAATCGAATACTTCACTTTCTGTGTCTTATTACTTTTGTTAATATAGTTTATTTATATTTTGATTATATTTAAGACTAAAAAAAAAAAAAGAGAGAGAGGTAAATTTATGATATTCTTTCTTTTTATTTTCAAAAAATAACTCTACCTAACCACTCATTGCACTTGCAAGATCAGAATCATACTAAAAAAAAACAAAAACAAAACAAAGTTAATGCAAGAAGAGATTCACTCGACGAAGCAATAACGGCAAGTGAAAGAATCGGTTTACCATAAAATCTTCGCTATCAGAACTCATTTTATGCTTTGTTTGGTTTATTTACAATAAGAAAGGAAAGAAAGAAGAAGGAAAAAGAAAATGAAAAAATATTAAGGAGTCAAGCGTTTTTTTTTAAGAACTGTTTTTTTCTTTTACCCAAAATAGAAAATAGAAAAGTAGTAGTTACAATATTGTGTGAAAAAAACAGAAAAAAAAAAACGCTCATTTTTTAAATTAACTCTACAAAATTAGCAGGAAACTTGATTGAGAGAGAGGAGGAGTCAATATTAATCGTTTTTTTGTAATGATAAAAAAAAAATAATCTTGCATGACTTACAATGCCTTGCCTTCCATTTAATACTCCTGTCCACCAATCATTTGTCGTATTTGTCTTTTTAACAATACAAATCACCTCACCTTTGGTGAAAGGTAAATCACCCTCCTGCTCGCCTTTAAAGTTGAATAAAGCACGCGCCTTCTGCATGTCACGAGATGGACTCGT
>MU622279.1:211624-232533 GCA_025399235.1 Backusella circina FSU 941
TTCATAACAATGGGTATCCCTAATGTATATACTCAATACAACGAAATTAAGCCCATCAGTGTAAAAAAAGGAGGGTCATGCAAAAAATAACATAAACGTAGCTAATATATTCTATTTATGCAGAAATCTCGTCAAAAAAAATAAATCCGCTTTCGTCTACTTACCATTTAACTTTAGTTTGATTTATAAATTCCTTTATAATCTATCTGTTCTATGTTATGCTATTAAGTTAATTTCATTTGGATAATTAATGCTTTTCTTTTACTAAAAGTTTATCCGCCAAAAAGATCATCATCCTACATTTTTTTAGTGATACAGTGAGTTACTCTAAATTAAGTAAACAAACATGAAATTAAATACATTCTTTTGTAATTTCTGTGCAGATAAGTTCGCATGTTTGACTAACTTAATTGCCACGTGTGTCGGTGGTCTCGGCAATCTCTTACTTCTTTGTCATAGATAAGTTCACTCTTTATTCTAATTGAAGTGATAAAAAAAGTATATATACTTTTATAGGTTTTTTAAATAATTTGATTGGCTGTTATAGTTATGATTCTATTTCTATAGATGGTATAAAAAAAAATATCAGTGATTAATGTGCATAATGAAATATGAAAACGAAGCATCTATATCACTGCAGAGAATCGATTTTAAATGCTAATAATAAGAAACAACGCTTTTATGTCAAGCAGAATTCATATTTGAAATAATTAGACAGATTTTTTGTACACCTATTTAGACTTCAAAATGCGGAGAAGTTGACGTATCTGTATACCAAGAGCCTTCTTCTTTCCTTTATTTCACATGTACCTGCTCATTTTTCAGCTTGGATCGAGCTAAAAAATATTTGACCTTGTTATAACGACAATCACTCTTAGTGAATATTGCATTATTTACTTATATACTGCTTAGACTGAATTAGTAACTGAATGGGGAAACGGATGTTGCGCTTTAAATTGAGCCTTTATTAAGATTATACGATCTTTTTTTAATTATTTCTTCTGGTTTCTATAGAAAAAAAAATTCAAATACAACATTGAGTTAATCTAGATTAATAAATGCCTATAGACTATGAACGGTGGATCCCATTTAATAATAACGTTGCAAAAAAAGACTAGCGTCAAAAGGGCTAAAAAAAAAGTGCCTTGACGGAGTTTATGTGTGACACTATGACATTTTTTAAGCTATTATAAATTTATTTTAATATTCAGGCTACACAAAACCTTTTTAAAAATAAAAATAGTATTTGGGGGTCAACCAGAGTGAAGGTCGTACTTGTCAAACACAATTTAATATATGAGAAAATAGAAGCAAAGATTTATTTATCATTGGTTTTTTTAAAAGTAATTGTTTAATTTTCTATCTCAGTTACAGTTACTGTGTCACTTGTTTAAATTTGCATTTCTCTCTTTTAATAGTAGGCTTCATTTCGGTTTTCCTATTTATTCTCTCATTTCTTCTTCTTTTTTTAACAATCTTTTTTCTGTTTTATTTATTTTTATTTATTTATTATTAACTGTGTGTTTCATCAGTTAACGCTTTACACTCCTTAGTACAACGAACACATTGGATCTATCATTTAACTTTTGCACTTTCTTACTTCTCCTTATCACTCCCTTTCAACTATTTTCATTCTTTTTTATAATTATTACTTTTTTTTGATTGACATCTCTTCCAGCTCTCCTTCTTTAGTTTGACAAAAAGCTTACTGACCCCCTTTTATTCAACGAAAAGAAACCCTTATTACTACTCCTAATTTTTCTTTTCGAATCTGATCCTTTCCTAAAACAATTAATAGCATAAAAACGAGAGAAATTTACAACATGAGCCAACGCTGTTTATCCTCTTCTGGTTATCAAAATAGTTTCAACATCTCTTATCCTGCTACTAAACTCGAACTTCAAGAGCAGTCAATGGTCTACCCAGGTACTTTATGAGTTGGATTTCTATTTTATCCAATTTATTCACATAATTATATATATATATATTATAGGTTCATCATTCTACGTCCCTCCTAGTCAATCATCACCAACTAATTGTTATTACGATAGCAACGCTGGAGTGCAACAGCAATATATTCAGAAAAATAGTCCTGATTCCACTTTAATGTCTTCTTCTTCTACTCCACCACCATCATCTAGTACTGTTGGTAGCATCACTCCTTCTACCATGATGATTCAAGAACCTCCTATGCTTGTTGCATCATCCTCTTCTACAACTACTGCTTCTACCATGTCTTCGTCATCTGTTGAATTTTTAAACGAAGCATTCGCTAAAGCTTCCTCTTTACCAGAGTCTTTCTATCCAGAATTCTTACAATACTCAAAGGAAGCATACGAGCAATCAACAGGCGGACCAAGTCGCAAGAAGCAAAAAAGAGGTCAATCCACTGATGACAAGTCAATTAATAATTCATGTAAACAACAAAATGATATGAATATTGATCAAAGTAACGCTAATAACAACGAGGAATCGGAAAACGATGATGAATCTAATACGTATGTAGTTTAACATAAAAAAAAAAAAATTGCAAAAGACTTTAGAGGGATGCTAATTATATTTATGTACTTAATTATAATAGTGGTTTGACATCCGCAGAACTTCGACGACAAATTCATATCCAATCTGAACAAAAAAGAAGAGCTCAGATTAAAGACGGGTTCGAAGAGTTAAGAAACGAATTGCCTACTTGTTTAAATAAAAAAATGAGCAAGGTAGCATTACTGCATCGAAGTAAGTTTTGTATTATTATAATAAGATATATATATATATATAATGTTGGTACTAACTACAAAAAAAAAAAAACTTGATTAAAAAAGCTGTCCAACATATCCAACATTTAAAGGATACACAAGTCTCTATTTTATCTGAATTAGAAAGATTAGTCCATGAAAATGAACAACTTCGCAAGTAAGTTTTTTTTGTCAAAAAAAAGAAAAAAAAAAAAAGTTTTTCTCACTAATATACTTGTTTTAAAAAAAAAAAAAGATTCCAGGAAAGTGTCCTCCAGAAACAAGCCTTGGAAAACATGTATACCATGACCAACATGTAAAAACATTTGAACATAATCCACCCCCTTTTACTTGATATACTTTACTTCTTTCTTTGTTTTCTAATATTTGCATTCGTCACTTACTGTTATTTCGCATTACCGTATAATTTTCCTCCTTCCACTTTTTTTATAAAAAAAATACTTTCGAAGTAATGAACTATATAATTCTTCTTTCATTATCTTCTAATTTTGGATTTAACTACCCCTCTTTATATTTTTTTTCTTGTTTACAGCAATAGTTTTTTTTTTTACCCCTTCTTTTTTTGGCTTTTTTTTAAAAGAAATAATAGAAGCTTTAATCTTATTTTTAAACTAATTTTTTGTCATACATGATGATACATATGAAAGCTATTGTTTAACAAATATATGTATATATATATCCATATACAAAAAGCACTGATCATCTTTCTGAAATGAAATAATTTTCATTTCACAAAACTTATTTCACAAAACGATAACTAAAGTTTTGTAAAACGTCTGTGTGCTCTTCTTTATCAATGTATACTTTTCTTTCAAAAAAAAAAAAATAGTTCGATGAAATATTTCCCACTCCTATATAACCAAAAAAAAAAAAATATCCAAGCAACAAATCATTTTATTTCGATCGATCGTGGAAATTTGACATTTCAGAAGGACTACCACTATTCATTGTTGTTGCCTGCGTTGAACTTGGACTTTTCGTATCAATAGCTGAAGGGGAGGATAGTGTCACTGTTATACTCGAAGTTTGCGTGAGAGTCCTATCCTGAATTTCAATAGCGCTTGAAGTTTCATGATCCACAACAGTCGTTTCGCTACTTGTATCCTGTTGTACAACATTGCCTGGGTCATTCTCAACAATAGCACCCGAGTTTTCAAATACCCAAGCATCGGAACTGTTGGGATCAATACCTTGTAAAAAGTTAGCACGCGTTCTTTCCCAAAATTCGATAAGCCAGGACTTATTTTTACAATGTTCGATGAATTTGGTGCGAAGTGCATCAGGGTGACTTAATGAAGATGTGGGTTGGCGTCGATTGGCAATTAACGCGGGTGTATGATTGGTATAGAGTCGATTGTTCACCCAATAGAAACCTTCTCCTCCAGGTCGAATCTGTACAAACGCCACACCCGATTTATGAACATACTGATCATATTTATAGATATCCTTGATAGACGAGTATTCCAAATCAATACCTTCAGCCTTTGCCTTGTCAAATTTGGCATCCGCTTCTACATCCAGTACAAAGTCCAAGTGGCGAACAAGAGCAATCTCATAAAACTGTTCAGGTACGTCGATTTTAGTGACAGTAGCCAAGTTATTTACAGATGGTGGTTTTGCTGCTAATGGGATAGGCACAGGACATTGGAAAGGATTATCATTTTCGGTATCTTCATAAGCCTGATCCATTGATCCTTCTACTAATTTCAATCCGCATCGTTCTGCTTGACGGCTCCAATTTTGCAAGAGTTCCTGTACCAATTGAGCAGTACAACCCAACCAGTTTAATTGAAAATGATAGCAATTATTTGGGTTATGGATTGTATCATAATGCAGAATAGCAGTTTCACGCCTATCACTCTTTTTATATGGATCAACTTCAATAATCATAGACTTGGACATAGCAAACTCTGAGTATTTATGTGTGTTACTTGAACGACTGGATACTTTATGCAGCTGTCCGTCTACAGATGGTTCTCGATCTTTAGTATCACCCATTGTTTTTCGACTTGAAGATTTTGTCTTTTTTCTTTCAATGATAAAATCTTGATGTAGTGTATAAAAGTAATTTCCATCCAAAAAGGTATGTCTGTTTGTTGAAGATAAAAACAACGGGGGCTTTCTCTGCATCAGTGAATTGCCAAATTGAACAGCCTGCTCTCTTGTTGTGATATCTTCAAATTGGAGAATAATCCAATCAACAAATTCAGTCCCAGTAAAAACTTCTGTAAACAATCGGAAATGCCAACGCCTATCCATGATTCGGATACCTTCCTTTGGATCCTGCAGTGCCAACGCTATATCCTTCGATTTCGAATCACGTGAAAGTCCTTGGCTAATGATGGAAGAAAGGATGCTCGTATGTGACTTGGAAGCTGCTTCCGAGTTGTGCGATGACATTTTAATGGCTTCACTTGCTACAAATGCGGATGGATCCATTGTGGTTAATTTTATTCCAAGATCAGAAAAACCAATTTCTCGTTTACGATATTTTTGTAATTCATCTCGTTCCTCAGGAGCAAGCCATTTAGATTTACGAATGTTTTGAATCCAGGATTCAAATAGTGCTAATCTTTTCTCCTCTTCATCTAGATGATCATGTAATGCGCCTGTCAGAGTGATATTTGCAGGGAGGGATTCTCTTGGAATGACAATAAAACGTGCTCTCCAGAATCTCAGATTATCAGTTAATTCCTCTTGGTAACCAGCCACCAGGTGATCTAAATAATTCCAGGCATAAAGTACACTAGGGTAGCTAAAAACAGCACTCTTTGGTCGAAACGAATCCATATTTTTAGGCCAGATTGCACAATTATAGTTAATCTTTCCAACATCAAACGATATTTTGCGTACGTAACGACGCACCTCTACATTTTGCCCCGAAGAATCAAATGTAAGTTGGTGGATTTGATGACCCATTGAAAGCCACCAAATACCATGTTTACGTTTCATTTTACCACCGAGATTCTCATCAGGTACGTTTCCAAACCCTGTACCAGCAAGGCCATTGGTACCAGCAGCCGCCAATGCAGCATTTGTAAAATTGGATCCACGTCCTACTCCTGTTGGGACAACTGTCGAGTTTGCAGAATTAGTGGCACTAGTGGGACTTGTACCTTTAATGTTGAAGATACTGTCTCTTAAAATATCCTTTGTTGTAGTTGAGTTGTATACATTTATTGTTGAGGTAGCTGACTCGGATGTCAGCTTTGGATTGATCTTTGTTATACCAGAAACACCGCTGTCAATAAATATAATTTGAAATCCTTGGGCTAAACGTTGACTCAACAACTCTACCAGTAAATTCTCGGTCTTTTCATGCTCTGATAGACTTTTATCACCTGCCTGATACAGATTAGCATCCTCACTAGCAGATACCGTATACATATAATGACTATAGCACCCGGTTAACTCTTCAGACGAAGGTACATAATCAGTTGTCAGAGGTAAACAAGCTGGTGTGACCAGGGATCTCCAGTGTACAATAGGTCCTTCGCTAGGCTGTACTTTTGGTAATGCATGTTGCCATCGTCTTAAATGAGATGTGAAAAGCATTTGGTTATCTGAAGGATTACAAGGGTTGATCAAGATGTGTCGAGATGGGTTTCTATTAAACCCGTGTGAAGGTGATGATCGGTTGGCATGGTTAGTACCTCCAAGGCTAGTGCGTATCAAATCGCTATTTCCAGATTGTTTATGAATAGAAGGTATACTACCACTGACCATACCTTGGCGAGGTGAGTGATTTAGGGTTTTACGATTCGCATCCATGCGACTTCCCAAGCCTTTGTTGTTGATTGGTACCGGATCGACCGTACTGGAACTCACTACAGTAAACTCTTCTTCATCCACCGCAAGATTTTGATGTGTATCTACTGCTGTAGTCGAAACGTATTTAATATCTGTACTTGTAATCGTTCCTCTTCTTGAATGTCTATAACGGTTATCATCTCGCATATTAGTATAAGTAGGCGAAGGTCTAAACGGGTCATTTGTTTTATCATCTCTTCGATTGGTCGCATCATATGGACTTTTTCCAACTATTTGTTGAGACTGTGTACTAGTGCCCTGTACACGTCTTTCACCAAGGTGATAATCCTAGTTTTTTTTTCAAAAAAAAAAAGAAAGAAATGAGTCAATACGTTGGAGGTAGGAAAATACAATAAAAAAAAAAATGTCGGTATTTACATTTGATACCTTCTGACGAGTGCTATTTACATGAAGTCCATCACTATCAGGTCTCTCCAAGCCCTCAAAAGAACTCTTGGGTCCGTGGCTCAATTTTGAGTTACTAGTCAATTTGGTCTGTATACTATGTCGTTTTCCAAAGCGAGGTTCACTCGAAGTTTTAAATACATCACAATCATATTTTGTAAAAACAGCATCCACCTTTTCCTCTGACTTTGGTATCATTATCATCTCTGCATTTGACAGAAATGAAGTTCTCCGAGCACTCCCCCCAATATTTGCTGATTTGGAAAGGTAATGTTCACCGTTATTATGCTTTCCATCACCACTTGACGTCAGAGCCAGGCGATCATTTAAGCTGCTACTACTTCGTTGCTGCTTTATTGTATTAATTTTTGTTGGTGCCTTAGTGACTGTTTCTGATAAATATGGGATTCGAATACCCTTTATGTCATGTTCCATAATACCCATCATTTGAAGTTCGTACATTTTGCAACGTGTTTTAAACTTGTCTTGTTTTATAAACCGGCCAGTCTCATGATGATAGAAACTACAATCAACCCAATGAGGGACAACATAATATTTTTGTGTGGGTGCATCTTTGCTATCTCTATACAGTGGATCCAAAATGCCGGAAGCTAGTTTTAAATTAGAAATACCCGGTTTTTCGGGTGAATTTGCAGCTGTGAATGGTTTTCCTAGTCGGGGCATTAAGGTGTCTCCTGAGAATGGATCTGTATTTGTTGGCTCCGTGTCAACAGTGAGTGGTGCGTCCATATAACACATGAGTGGGGTGATGTGGAGAGGTACCGATGATAGGCAAACGAGATCCATTGCTATACCATTATCTGTCATTCGTTCATTTGTCAATCTTAGTAGCTTTTTATTGACAGAAAATTTCCCTACACCAGGCGTTATAAGTATAATAGAAAGACCCGTTCTCATCAAATCACGATCAACAAAGTGCTTATCAAAAGGATTCAATGCTAAATTGATTGCTTCCAATACATTCCCTTCATACGCCATCGATATTTGACCACTGACCACTTTCCGTTCATCCTGAGTACGCATCAAAACACTAGGTTGAAATCCAAGTTGTTCCTGTTTCAAAGGACCAATGATTGTCATCCAATCATCTGTTGTTTCCCAATCAGCTAAAACCTTGTAAAAATCCTTGTAAAAGCGCCCATCTGCTGCTTGATTCAAAAGAGGATCATCAATTTCTTTTTCGTAATAGACACGCGTGAATAAAACAATCGATACAACATGATTTGTGCCTTCGTCTTTCCATCGATTAAATAGTTGAGGTAAAAAGTTGCTTACGGCCTTTTCAAAATAGAGTTCACCATCTTCATCAAATTCCCACATTTCCCTTGACATTTGAATAAATAGAAAATATTTGGCTGAAGCTGAGCGAAATATCATCTTTGTTTTGCCTGTAATATACCCAGATGTCATCTTTTATTATTATTAAAACAAATAAAGAGACATTAGAATCCCCCTTTTTTTTAAACAAAAAGATCATCAATATATTTACCTCTTTATCATCTGTAAACAGTCTTTTGACAGTTGCCTTGATTGATCCTGCATAAAGAATCTTTTTTTCAAGATAAGCACAAGTTCCCTTTAAGCTCTGCTGTAATCTCCACATATCACTTCTACCGAGATATTGTTCCTTAAATGCCAGTTCGATATGATCCAAGCTCACTAGATTTGGATCAATCTACACGCGAATTAATGAGAAAGAATAGAGTGTACATCTTGATAACTTACCAATTCAACATAAACCTCCTGTCTAGACCGAAGATTAAATCTATCAGCAATATCCTTGGATATTGAAAACTTTTTTTTTTATATATATATATAGATAGATGATATGTGAACCTTTTCTTTTACTTTATTTTCAAATTAATCAAATAAAAAAAATCAAATGTTTATAAGTATTTTACCTGCAATTGCTGCTGCCTTGACAGACTCTCCTTATCAACAACATGGCCCTTTACAATAACACTCTCCCTCTCCAAAGTAGCCGAGCCATCCACATTTCCTTGTTGCTCCTGGTCCGACGACGGAGTTTGGTCCTGTTTTGCGTCTGTTTTTTTCTCTTGGTTACTCTTCTCTTGGTCCTGTTGACCTCTTTGAGGCTGCTGCGTCTGCGGTGTGCCATTTCGTGGACAATGAATGCGTAAGAGTTGTCCATCACGAAAATTGGGAAATAATTCTGGATTTACGACAGCGTCGTGATTATAAGCAGCTCCGGGATCATGAATCCACAACACAATTGGCTTTTGAGATAAGAGAAAGTCCCGAGAGATATTAACGTTATTGATAGTGATGGTATTATTGATATTATTATTGTTGTTGTTGGTGTTGTTGGCATTGTTTACTGGTGTGGGCATTTTTTTTAAAAGAGACAGCAAAAAAAACAAAAAAAAAACAAAATAAACAGAAAAATATAAATACAAATACAAATATAAATATGAAAAAGACGATTAATTAAAGTCACGCATTTTACTTCATTTATTCTTAGGAAATTAAAGCAGATAATACAATAAATCCAACAGCTACAAGAATCGTTAGAATGGTCAATATACTCATAACGGCTCTACGTCTCTTTTCCTGGTTATGAAGAATCACTTCAAAGTCAATCGGCTGACCAGATCGAGTCTTTTCCAATATCTCTAGTGTATCATCAATCACATAAACAGTACTTCCTTGTTGTAATAACATTGGCCATCTTGATCTATATCGGTCAATGGTGCGATTGATATGGTCATTCAAGCGATTTAATGATTTTAGCGTTGTGTTGATTAGACGTAAATCTTGATGAATATCCTGAACGGCATGCATTATGTGTTGCGTTTTTTCGCCATTCTTTATCACTGCACGCTGCATTAATACTTGAACAAATGCAGAAGAGTCATGTTCATTGGAAGAGGAGACAGCATGCTGTATATCTAGAGAAGTCACTCTTGGGTTCACCAATTTTATTTGTTTTTTAAATAAAGCTGAAGTATAGCGCTGGCTTTCAGTTGTCAAGTTGATATAATCTTCCAAAATGGTTCTGTAATTCTTTGCAATGTGCTTAAACTGTTTATTACGAATATCCAAATTCTTTAGTTTTGGTTTGTTTGGTTCAATGGCATTGATGGAATTTTTAATGAATTCTAGTTTATTCAATGCCTCTTGCGTACTCTTTACAAGTATGGCTCGACTATTCTGAGCTGCATGATCTGTTTTTACTGCGTGTTGGTAGAGATCTCGCTGAGTGTCTCTTATCTTGTTCATAGCAAGATCTCGAACATCTTTTATTGTTAAGTCTATTTCTGTTACGATATCTTGAAAGTCTTTAAGCGAAAGAGCTGGATTAAGTTGTTTTTGTTTACTAACTGTTGAAGCTGTTAATGGTTGCTTTTCGCTATAAGGATCCATTCGACTTTCTTCAATAATAGCAATGGTAAAAGGGGAAGAGAAATAACAGTATCCAAATTATGTTTATTTATAATTATATTTGATGATACGAATGGATGACAAGGCTTAGATTATTCTTTTTTAAATTTGGCTTGCGCTGAACAGATGTTTAAGCCTAACAGTAAGAATAATACATATAAATGTATCTCTTATCACAATAATAATAAGTACTTTAGATGATATATTATATATAATGGGTTTAAATAATCAATAAAAAAACGATGTTTTAATTAAAATGGGATTTATAACTCTATACAAAGAACTAAACTTCTTTACTCGAAATTACAAAAATGAAACGGCTGGGGCTGAATCAAGATATGAAAAGGAAGGTAATACCAACTTGATATGAACAGTGCAGTAAAATTTGCTTGTTCGACAGCCTGTTTACCGGACAACCGGACTCAAAAATCTTTTCTTTGCAGTAAAAATACTTACAGTAATAGCAGCAAATAATTAAACACACTTTTTTGTTTGCTGTTAAATATAATTCCGGTTTGATACATTTTTAGTAAAGTGTATGTTTCTACGAATGTATTTTTTCTTGCCAAAGACAAATAACCGACCCAATATCAATGGCATCACCATTAGACCAATCCCAATTTACACTAAAGAGTGGGGCGGCGTTCAATTCATGGGCTTTTTAATAGCCAGAGAGAGAGAAGGAGAGGGGCACCATAGGAAAAAAAAATCAGTTAAAAATAGTGGCTACATCAAAACAGTCTTTATCGGTGACCCACTTCTTTCTATAACATATAAATATACCTGTTATAACGATAATAAAAAAGCAAAGCCAAGGGAGGGACGAAAAAGAAGAGGTACATACTATACATCTTGCTCTTAAATGCATACCCTATTTTACTTTATAATAAACCGTGAACATTTACCTGCAGTTATGAAGCAATATAATAGTTTAGTAAGAAAAAAGCTACAAAGGACAAGAAAAAAAAAAAAACTTTTATACCACGTTTCTGATTCTCTGTTGTTTTTATACAAAAAAAAAAGTTGTTCCTCAAAATATGAAGGACATAAGATCTTCTGGTTATTGTTGTTACCTTACATTTAAGCGGCATCCGATGGGGTCTTTTTTATACATCACACTTAAAAGCACGAACAGAGGTCTTTAAATGAGAGATATCAAACTAAGCTACAACGTACATCTTTGATTTTTACGATGGGCTCTTCTCCTTTAAACTCTGATAAGATTGGTGTCATATGAGACTTATTACTTTACTTCTCACTTGTTGTTACAAAAACTTTATTTACCTTCCACTATCACAGAAACAAAACTCGAACCAATCATCAAAAAGTTTACCACAATCTATAAAAGTATCAAATAATTCTTTTTTATTTGATTCATGATGGGATAGGTGGATTCACTTTCAGATAATTGACTCAATTTAGATTGATTGATCCCAATTCAGAGACAACTCCTTTTCAAAAAGTTGGCTCAATTCAACTTTTAGCACTGAAAATGTGGGATCTTAAAAGGCCTCTCACCATAATTGGATGGCTTACTCTTTTACTTTTTGACACAAGCGTTTGACCTATCAAAGGCAAAGTTAGTAAACTCGTATGTTTTGGAATTCCAAGTCATGAAAAAATGAACTCACCTTTATTGGGCTGACTTAGTTTTATTAGATCGGCTCATATCCATTAGATTGACTCGTTCATGTGGGGCTATACTGGCTGAAGATCCAGGTTGGATAGAATTATTTCGGTCTCACTCATAATACCATTGTTACAATTTTAAAAACGCATTTCCTAATAGATCCACGGATTGCGCAAACTCATGACCTTGATTATCTTTACATCTATTCATAGAGCAAACAGTGCACTTAAATGTAATAAACGGCGAGTTGATCAATCCAAGTAGGGTTGATAGCTGACCTGCGCTGTGCTGCGCAGCCAATAGGAATACTTCGGATAAAGTCAAGGCGATGTCCAAAAGAGGTGTAAAACAATTGACGAGCGTTGAAAAATAGAGAAATGGAATCTTGTTTATTTTTCTTTATCTATTTTTCTTTAATATTAGTAAACAATGTCTGTACCTGACCCTATCGCTCTTGCCAGTCCTTCCATCTCGGCTTACATGAGTGGACATGAAAGTAAGACAAAGAAAAGTAAATTACATGTAAAGCAGTTTTTAACAAGTTTATTTCAGACGCGAATCTTGCATATGTTCGTTATTTTGCTGATAAGAAAGAGGCTGTCAGTGCAACATTCACGAGCTTGAATTCCAATGGCTTTATAATTACTTACAAAACCTCAGATGGATCAGAACATGAGGCCCTCATTAAGTATACTTCACCTGTTGTTAAACGTGACGACGTTCGTAAAGTACTGGAGGAGATGGCTAAGGAAGCAGAGGAGGCCCTTGGTATGGTAAGTACGAGGGAAGGAATGGGTTTGTGTAATTGATAAATAAATATTTATTTTTAATGTGTTCATTCTCCAGCCAAGTTCACTGAATGGTCCACCTCCTTTCAAGGCCCTGGCAAAAGCAGCCGAAATTGAAGAAGCCCAAAAAGCCGAACTTGAAAAGACAAGAGAAGACGAGGAAGCAAAAAGATCTGCAGAGATTGCCCAAAAAGCAGCTGGAGGTGATATATTTGCCCGAGAAGATGAACCCAACTTGGATGTATTTTACCCCGCAGATAAAGCATGGCAAGTGGCTGTTGTTTTAGGACTGGCAAATGTATATCTGTTTGCGTATGGATCGGACGAAGCGTTCTCTGCTTTACCTTCCTTTGTATTGGATTTCCGTAACCGAATTACTGCCGAGCATTGTCAAAAGATATTTTTTTTCGCTTGTGCTGCACATATCACTGAAGGCTTATATGCCTTGGGCGTCTGCTTAAAGAGAGGCTGCTATAGTCCCATAAACACATTCAAATGGACTCTGAGTACTTTGCTGTTTGGCTTTAATTCCACTCGTAAACTTAATGCACACGGAAGAGTCATAAAGAAGGCTAGTAAAAAAGCACAGTAAATATTGTATTCTGTAGTGTGAAGTCATTGCTTAAACTAACCATGTTGAGGGATGAAACCTGTCAGTGTTACTTTATTTCTAATAAATCAAATAAATATGTATAAAAAGTTTATATTTTATGCGGTGGAACAGTCAACTAACCACTATTAACTTTTGTTTTTTGTACAAATATGATGCAAATAATACAATTTATCAAGCTTAGATTTTATTTTCTTTCATTAAAAAAAGAAAACATTTAGTTAATAATCGAAGTTACCTTATGTTCTTGTTATTTTGAGGTTCTCATATGTTTTTACTCAGTCAACTAAACTCAATGGTTATTTTAAGAGTATTCTGTTTTGAAACGATGCCCTGCTGCCTGTGTTACCGTTTTCAAGCGGTGAATGTAAAATCAACTCCGGTTCAAAAGATTGTCAATGTTCCATTTTGATTCTCGTGGCAAACCAACAAGTTGGAATAATTTCATTATCTTTTTATCTTGATAAATATATTACTATCACTCGATTTTCTGTTTTAATAACGAACGTCAACATAATAGTAAGATGATTATACTTTGCCTATAATTTTTAAAAAAGATCTAAAAACAGATTTCTTTTGGTTGTAAAGCATAAAACCCTATGGGGTTTGCTTGTTATTAACAAAGCTTATTATTTAAAGATCAAAACGGAGAAGAAATAGAAAAAGAAAGGAACATGTGTAATACTGTAAGACTATTTATGGAAGCAACCATTGAAGTGTCATATGGAATGAAATTAATGATTTTTGTATAAATAAAGTAAATTTGAAAAGGATGAAACAAAAAGGAAATGACGTTTTGTCATTTTAAAAACTCTAACAAAGCGGAAGTGATCGAACTTAGTTCTCTTTTTATTTTCAAGCTCAATACTTGTCCCTGAGAAAAGTTCCAAAAACTTGAAAGAAAATTTATAAATATTATTACAAATACTCTTCATGTTCTTAAGTACAATAATGATAATAATAACAATCAATCTAAAAATAATAAAAAATACCATTAATGTTAAATTTCATTCTTCTATTTTGATTTATTAAAGGTATTCAACACTTGGCGCATGCACAGTTCAATTAAACTTTAAATCAACGCTAAGAGTGAGCGAGAGTCGGTTTTTTATTTAACTGGCCAAAGCTTTTTTATGGCAATGAAAGTAGCTGAATAAAAAGCGGCGATTGATAATACTATCATGCAAATTTTACAAGTAGAAGGGAATTGAAAGAAGTAAAATCATGATCATATTGGATTTATTAACTTATATATTGAATAAAGCGTAGAGGAACAATAGATTCTTAATTAAAAAAAAAAACCCCTCCCTTTTCATCATTATATGATTTTTTTGGAATAGGCTTATAGAGTTATAATAGGAATTATTAGACCCTTTTCTTAATATTATAATTATAGAAAAGTAGATATTTATTATTTATACTTATAAAATAACACATGCACGGTAATCATTCGAATTAATTAGAATAAAATATACAATAATATATATATATATATATAAATATAAATATAAACACAAGCTATTTCAACCAAGAGTATGGTAATTCTATTTACCGTTTTCTAGGAGAAATCCATTCGAGGTCAACTCCCAGTTTTTTTTTTTTTTGTTTTGTTTTTTCCTTTCTTCACTCCCTGTGGATCAGATAATAAAAAAAAGGAGTGGGAAACATCGAGTTTATTTTAGTGCTGGAAGAGTAAAGTATCATAAACTACATATAACTTAAGCCCTCTGCGAAAGACCTGCGACGCCAATGACAGACTCGGTAAGTTTTGACGTTTCACCCACATAAACAACGCTGCCTGCATGCGGTCATCTGGCACAAGGACCAAATGAGAGAGATTATGATTTTTTTGCTCCCTTGTCATTTTTAATGCTATTTTTGAAGTGCACCGCACAAATGTAAAGCCAAATTGGTCCTCCTGTGCTGTTTTTACCATGATTGGAAGCACAGCCATCCTCCTGTCTGTATAGCAATCTTTGGCCATTAACAAGCCATTTGGAAACACGTTTCGTGTCACAATGATCGAATCAAGTCTGTATGTTCGAGTAATTAAACCCTTTAACCCAAGCTTTTTCTAAATTTGATAAAAAATGTGTTTAATTATATGAGAATAAATAAATGAATCAAGAAAATAAAACTGATCTAAAAATGTATTACCTTTTCTACATGAAGTATGGGGACGCCATAGGCTGCGTCCTTGGAGGCAGCTGAACTTGGCTGAGGTTTATTTTGTGTATATGTATTTATTGTGGTTATTTTTGGTGGTGGTAGTGGTGGTAGTCTTGGCGTTGATGGTAGAGGTTTATCCTTTTTCTTCTTTTGTGCTGGTAGTGATGGTAAACCCTTATCATGTAATGTTGCAAGGTCAACAGCAGAGTCTAATCGTTGATTTTCGTCTGATATTGAAGGAAGTGCGGGTAATGGACATCGAGGTGGTCCTGATGGTATGTCATTATGAATGTTATTTACAATTGGTAGTGCTTTTGATGAAATATAGAGCAACTCGTTGTTGTTCCCTGAATCATAAAACATGTATTTGTCAATAAAAAAACAAAAAAAAAACAAATACATGCCCTCATCCCAACTTTACTTATTTTATTGATATCTCTGTAAGATATAGGTGAGCATGGTGTGTCAATGTCAGAGTCGCTAGCCGTATTGTTTGAATCTGTATAGTATGAAAGTGTCGGTTTATCGTTTATTATTGACGATGTAGATGATGTTGTTTTTATTGTAGTGCTATTTTCTGGATGAACTAGAGATTTTCTTTTAAGGGCTTTCATCTTTTCAATTTTTAATCGAACTCTTTGTGATCTACAAAGAGCTTTGGAGTAATACGTGGCATTATTTATTTGATTCTGTTCCAGCAGATTGAGCCAAATATCTGTTTTATCTTTACAGAATGGTTGAGCTACTTCCATTTATTAGATACGTAAAATAAAAAAAGAAAAGGGAAAAAGGAACACAGTAATCAGACAGATAGGCCAAGATAAGAACAAAAATGACAATAGGAGATAATAGGAGCTCATCTCAGCCTTTTCAAAAAGAAAAGAGCTAGCGTAATAAATACAAAGAGAACAAAAAAAAAAAGGTGATATAAAGATTTTATATATTTTATCACCTATCACCCCTCCTTTTTTTTTTGTTTGTTTTTTGTTTTGTCTGTTCTCCTATTTTTATGAACTAATATATTTATAGAATTTACATTGTTGCGTAACTTAAATCTTTATTCATCTTGAATGTTATATTTAAAGTACCTGTATATACAATGAAATGCAATATGAGAAAGGGGAAAAAGTGAAATGGTATATAAAAAAAAGCATAAATAAACCTTATCCTTTTGAAATGCATATATGTAAAAGTGAGTGGTTGGATGCCCATATATCATACAAATTTAAACATAATAAAAAAAGAGTAAATAGAAACCATAAAGCAGAAACGAAAAGAAACATGAGGATCGTATTTTGAGTGGAAAAGCGGAGCTTAAGCAGCCTTAATGGAAGCAGAAAATATTGTTAGAATGTCCACCATCTTTGTGCGAGATAAAATAAGGTTGGGGTCTCTCATATGACGGAATCTCTTTGAATGTATGCTCCGCATTGAAAAATCTCGGTACGTAATCAAACGAAGAAGGCGGAGAGGGAAAGTAGTGATGCTGCTGTTGTTGCTGGGTGTCATATGCAGGTGTCACTGGACTAGGTGAGGCTACTGGTGAAGGAATGTAGTTAGTGTCTTCTTCGATATTGTGATGTTTCCATACAAGAGGTGGAGTATTAGGAAGCGAAAGAACTGGAGAGGGTGGAAGAGAGGTAACACTCGTTATTGGTTGTTGCGTAGTCTCCTGATTTGTTTTTGGCGAATCAACCGAGTTTTGAGGTTTTGCGTTGGCGTGTAACATTTCCGGGATTTCATTAAAAGGTCTCCATTGGAGCATTGTACGTTTGGCAACCGATCCATGAGCTGATTTTTGATGGGTTGTCAAAATTGTCTTGCGAACAAAGCTCTTGTTGCAGCCATCATGTCGGCATTTGTACGGTCTCTTTCCTGTATGAATACGTCTATTTACGTTTATGTTAATACAGGCTGCTAAATTATATTGAGATGATGCTATACCTATGACGAGCTAGAGAGGAGCTGTCGCTAAATTTTTTTTGGCAGCCTTCAAATTCGCAGACATGGGGTCTTTCTCCAGAATGGGTTCTTAAATGTACCTTTAGAGCAGAGCGCTAATCATGGACGTTAGTTGTGTGAGCCAAATAAATAAGCATCTATCTATTTTTTAAATTACCTGAATAAAACTTTTTCCACATGTCGGCTCATGACATACGTAGGGTCTAAATCATGCAATATTTTTTTTTTGCTTAATTTATATTTTTCAATTGCTTATTGTGGGAGTATTTTAGTTTTTACCTTTCATTGGTATGTATGCGAAGGTGTCTAGCAAGATCAGATCGACGACCTAATTACGTTTGATTTATCGGGTAAGTACGATTGAATCGATTTTCATTTTCATTTTCATATTTACCAAATGACTTGTTGCAGTTATTTAATGTGCATTTATGAGGTTTTGTCTGAGTTTGCTGTGATTCAATGTGAATTAACTCCAAAATATCCATCTAAGTTTTTTTTTTTTTTAGTTCCACGTTGATTTAATAGTTTTTTTTTTCCCAAATACCTTATATAGAACTTGCTGTAATAAATGAGAGATTGTACGGTTTTTATAGATGTTTTGTAATTTCTTGAGAGAGTTGTATGTTTTATGGAAAAGTATATTAATGTGTTTCTTTTATGTAATAAATGATATGGATATATGAATGAAAAAGTGTCAAGTTAATGAAGTGAAAATTATTGTGAAGGTGGTAGACTAACAATAGAAAAAAAAAAAGATTTTCTGCTAAAGTATTGATGTATTTATATTGTTAAATATTGACAAAATGGTTACAGGTATATTTCCAATAACAAAGGAGGATATTTGACACTTTTTAAGGAGGTAAGAAATAGATAAATAATTGGAAGAGGGGTAAGTAAAGAAAAGAAGTAAATCGGATCTACATTGAGAGTGAACTAAATAGGTATATTTATATATGTTCTGTTTTTTTTTTTAATTACCAAAAGAGAGAATGCGATGAGTTCAAGTCGGTAGTGTCTAAATCAATTCACATTCGATATACTGCCGTCGCTGTAGCAAAATCGGACTATGTAAAGGCTATATTGCATATTTATAAAAACAAGTTATGTAGTGAGATCTTGAAAGCAAATATCCTTTTTGGTCCATCTGAAAAAAAAAGGAGGCAATTATGGGGGAGCAAGTTGCTGTCTGTCCACCTTTCTCTCCCGCTCCCCCCATTCTTAATTACAATAAGTCATTACCCATTTACCGTTGGGATCTTTCACATCGCGTAGATTTTCCGATCTTGAGATACCTTGTTGCGCGACCACCCTTTTCTCCTCGAAAACGAAGTAAAATAACTTGAAAATATTACCAATAACATGTTTACCTGTTTATGTACAGGGTGAAATAGGAATTATACTGGTTAACTGTTTGCCGAGGATAATAATAGTTGCTATTTTATATTCATCAGAATCAAGAAGAGCTGTAAAAGGCATACAAGTAATAGACTTAGATTGGGTACATGTACGTTAAACATTTAGGTGTCAGCAAAAATGATACGTTTATGTTTTTTTCTATTTGACAGTAGAAAATACTGTCCCCTTTTTTTCTCGACACGTGTTATGGAAGTACTAGAAAAAAGGGCTTTTTAAACTTTTTGCTTTTAAAGCAATTAGTAAAAATGGTATTTTTTATATATTTGGTAATTTTTTTTTCACTTGTAGCATTATATTTACTTTTAAAGACTAATAAATAAAAACTTTTTTTTTAAGATTCATATAATTGTGTAGCTATGCTAATCTGATGTTGATTTGTTTTTAATTTAATTTACTATACATGCTTTATTTTATTATCTATTCGCATATTCGATGAAATGGTCCGCTTATGAACGGAAATGGGGTATGCAAACGCGCACAAACAGTCATTATCAAATATAGAAATTCGGTGAGTTGATAAGAATATCTGTTGCATGTGGATAAAATGGGTTATGCAAAAGGATGTATTACCTCATTGCACTCCTTCAAGGGTTGGGAGATGGTCTGTCCACAAATAAAATTCACCATGTATATCTAACGATATACGTACCTTTTTTCTCCAATTTTGGGATCGAAATATAACTGACAGAATTCGATCGTTTGAATTTTTCCAACTCCATTACTAGTCCTCCCTTATTTCTTTAATTGGAAAATGAAATCCAAGTTGGTTCTTTATTTTATTTTTTACGACATAAATACTTACACACACTTCCACATAAAGAAAAAAAAAAAAAGGGTGAACTAAACTGTTAATACCAAACTCCTCTCTCAAAATACGTAGAAATCGATTATGACTATAGATATTGATACAAGTTCAGTAAACCCATACGGCATTTTAAAAATAGCCACCCATTGCAACCTTACACCCTCCTTTATTACTAAGTAAAAATAATGGATTTAAATATCATGGGCCTACCATTTTTAAATCCAATGTTATAGTATTAGTGTATATAATTACAGATGGAAAAACATAAGAAAAGGGAATAAGAACGGAAGTGAAAATGGGTAAAAAAAAAAAATAGCCAAGAAAGTAAAGTGCTTCCGGATTGAGTTTTTATTCTTCAAAATTTATAACCTTATTTCAAACTTTATTTACAGAGACTAAGAGTGAGAGAATTTCATTTGGTTTATTTAAAATTTGAATTAGAATTCTTTTTTTTTGTTTGGGCGTTTATAAAGAAAATTATATCGATATATCTAATTGTATACAGATATAAATGTTTTGCATGCTTTTTTTTTTCTTCTTCTTTTTACAAAATTATAATTCTCCTGATGACTATTGTATTACTTCATTTTAACAGCTGGAACTAATTTGATCATAAATATTGGTTACGCTCACAGGTATTTTCACTCATTTTAAGGAATATTTAAACGGTCGTACACGAAAATGACAGTCTGATACCCTGCATATGACACAGGTTTTGTTTAAACAAATATTTAGTTGTGATAGAACATTATTTATGATAATGCATAATCATATTGTAAATTATACAGGTTTTTCTCTATGGAGTTATATTGGACTGCTGTAATGCAATAAGATTCTGGTTTGTGTTATCAAACATTATCTGATAACCATTCACATTTTTTGAAAACACTTGAATACTTTTAAACTTTTTATTTTCACTTTTTAATAATAATTAAAAATATTGATAAACCCAACAAGTTTGTACACAATCTGGTTTACTCTATTTTAGATAGTTGTTTTTTCATTGAAGTGATGCTTGCTATTATTACGCAATGTGATATATATATACTTGGTATAAAACGTGAGATATTGTCCATAATTGTTTAGTTTTACAGCTTGTATATTACCTCGATCTGTGTCCTCGATTTATGCATGGATT
>MU622279.1:232643-257673 GCA_025399235.1 Backusella circina FSU 941
GATCAGTGTAAACTAGTCAATTACGTACTGAAAATAGTTCATTAATTTCTTTTTAATGTACTAGTATTTAATGTTGACATTACTATGAACCTTAAATAAGGTTTACGGTCAGACTAAAATGATACCTAAATAAGTTTTTCAGTTTCTCATATCGGTTTAGCTCTTAGTTTTTATTAGTGTGAGATTATTATTCTCTCTTTCAGATAGTTCATGAAAAAATATTTATGTTCTGCATAAACACGAATAAGTAGACACGTAGTTAGAATTCAATCTTTGTGAACTTACTATTTGTATCTTTGACGAATTTATATTATCTTTTCATTATAATTTGTGAATTTCGGTATGATTTTATTATTGTCGTTTATGATGCTAGCTAGACACTAAATTTTAATATACATTCACTTGACAGTAATCTGTAAAAAATATTGGAAAATTTAGGATCATAAATTCGCTAATAGGAATTCCTCCTCACCTTCTCCTCTTGTTTTCTCCTCGGGTAGTTCTGTTTTCCGTCAAATGAATCGAATCCTCCTCACCTTCTCCTCTTGTATTTGCATTATTTTATTTGAAAATAAAATTATTGGAGCTAGAACTGGGTTTGTACATATTTTTTTTAAATGGTTCTTTATTTTCGAAACCAACTTGGCTTTACTTTTAATATTTTGATCATACTTATTATTATGTTTGAAAAGAGAAGAACTTTCTGTAATTGCATTCGAAGATCCGCATTAAATTAAAAATAAATGGTGCCAAGTGTGGTCCTGGACTATGGGGTGTAATTGTATATTTTTAATGCTATTTTAGCTTCTTTTCTTATTTTAGGATATGTATCTGGGTTTCTTAAAAAATGGGAAAGGAGAAGAAAAAAAAAGATAAAAAGGTTATGACGATTAACTATCAGCAAAAACAGAGTGAGACAGAGAGAAAAGGAGTGTGGTTGAAATCGTTATTGTTTTGACTATTTCAAAATGAAAACCGGACAGACAATCCTATGATATGGAACAGAAGGATCTGGAATCATTCGAAGATTTAGTAATGTTTAAATGATCGGTATGGTTTCTATTGGTCATTATTTAAATCACAGCTTTTTAATATAACTTTTACGTGTAATGAACGCTTGGACAGTTTAATGAAAGATAAGCAGCGAACATCGAACGAATAAAGTTGCAGAACGAAAGACTGCCCCTGATTTTTTGAGTAACTGAGTCACCGCTGATATAGTAATTTTTAATCTCCATGATGAACTTTAAAAACAAGCTTTAACTTTAATGAGGTACATTGGTAGTACAATTGCCTATACATATAAGCGAACTGATCTGGACGTCTTCTCAGATTACTAAATTAACCCGTAAAGAAAATATCAATTATGTAAACAGAACACGAAACAATACTGCTAAACAATTACGCAATTTTAACTTTAAATGATAATTGTGACAATCTTTTTTTTTTTTTTTTTTTTTTTTTTTTTTTTTTTTTTTTTTTTTTGTTTATGTTTGTTTTTTTTATTATGTTTAAAAAAAAAGGTCAGTTACAAAATAACTTTTATAAAACAGTTGGAAGACAAAAAAATGAAAGCAGCTTGAATTACTAAAAGTTACAAATAATTAAGCTTTGGTATTATAGATATCTTGGTTAAAAGTATTGTCCTTGGCACAGAAATCCAATTTCTTGACACGACTATAATTTACAAAATATAAGTATTCTTCTTCTAAAATATGATTAAATCCTCCGCTTACCCGTCCTCAAGATCATATGCCCAAGCGTGTACTTGCAATTTCTGTCCTCTTTCCCAAGCGTTCTGTACAATGGTGGAATGGCAGATATTCTTTGCAGAGTTGATGGCATTCAACTCGATCAATCTACGAAGACGCTTAGGTTCTTCTTTAATAGATTCCAACTCGCTCTTGTGAACTACACAATCGATGTCAGTCTAAAGCCGTTTTATACTTACTTACTTATCACTTACGTCTATATACATCCTTAATGTTTCTGAGCCAGTTATCAATGAGACCAAACTGACCATGTCCAATAGCAGCAGCAGCTCCACCACAGTTATAATGACCTACAGGGCTTATTAGTTTGTGTAACCATCAATAGAGTGTTATCTTGTGCAACGTACCACACACAATTACGTGCTCAACCTTAAGCACTTCAACAGCATACTGAACAACAGAGAGACAGTTCAAGTCAGAGTTGGTAACAACGTTGGCAATGTTTCTGTGGACAAAGATCTCACCAGGACCCAATTGGACAATTTGGTTTGCAGGAACTCTAGAATCAGAGCAACCTAAACGAAGCACAGTTAATGCACTGCAAAAGTTTTTTCCTTCTTCCCCCAAAAAAAAAAAGTACTTACCAATCCACAAAATCTTGGGTTCTTGCTTTAAAGCAATATTTTCAAAGAAGGAGGGATCCTCGGCAATAACAGCTTGGGCCCACTTTTTGTTGTTTTCCAAGAGAGTTTCCAAACAATCATCACCATGCTTAAGCTTGTTAATATTGGTGGATACACTGATGGATGCTTCTAAGAAAGAGCGGAAGAGAGTTTAGGAATAGAGTGGTGAGCTCACCTGTCTAAAAAAAGCTATTAGAGTTATGTCCTTACCTTTCTTTTCGGGCAATGAAGCGGCCTGGGGGATAGGAGAGGGGACGGGGGAGGTTTCGGCAGGAGGGCACATTCTAGTATTGTCTTTGTTTTTGTTTTTTACTTGAGATGATAAATAAAAAAAAGAAAGAAGTTGTATTAATCAAATTTTGGGGTACCTTTTATATGGAAAATTAAACTAAAGTGGGATCTTTCATTCGCTTGATCGGCGGAGTTTTCAAAATACCAAGCCTATGGTTTTTACCTACAGTTATTATTATGTAACAGGCATTTTTTTTTCAAAACACTTTCCGCTTTGTGACTTTTGAGGCTTTAAATCTAGTCATTGCCAGAAACTAGAGCGATTTCCATCCAGGACTTTTTTTTACTAGTGCCAAACAAATATTACATTTCTTTGTTTTCCACGCGTATATAAGGTTCAGTTATCTTATGGTCCAGCAGCCTGAAAAGAGCGGATTCTTAATAATGAACGAGCTTACTGGAAAAAATATTCAAGCGTTCAAATAAATTGCCACTTTGTTATCATCTACGCTTGAAATCTATTTTTACTCCTTAATGAAGATGATAGCAGGATTTATCCGGATTGCTTTTCTTTATTTATCACCTGTTATTGAGATATTGATAAGAATAATAAAAACAAGGTCAGTGATCTTTGGTAGCACAATGATGTTATTGTTATTATTTCAAAAAAAAGGGGGTAGAAAGGGTGGGTAAAAAGCTGTAAAACGTTCACAAGTTTTCAAAAAATTGACCACGTGTTTTTGAACGTTTCAAAGATTGACCTTGCTCGTCGTCTTCAAGTCCTCTTTTGTTCTCTCCCGAAGATTCGTCGAATAAAAACTGGACATTCCAGAAGCGAAGTTGTAAGTCGTGTCCACAACTTCCCAAATAACGTTCATCAAGACTTAGCCTCACTCTTTCAATAGGAAAATCTTCTCCATGGTCACCGAGAACACCTTGGAATTTTCTAGTTGGAGAAATGGAAACTAAGCGAAGTAAACCATCACTTCCTCCAGTACACACAGTCTCTTGATCCAGTCGACATATTGAATCAACAGAACTAGGGTGACCCAGCCACTTATCAGGGGTTGCACTCCACCGGTTCCAGTCCCAAAAATAAAACGCACCAGTTTGTGATCCTGCAACAAGTTGGTTGCCGTTCTATTAATAAAGTCATCAACAACAACAACAACAACAAGACTTATACACATGAAATAATAAAACTCACATTGACTATTGTAATGGAAAGTAACTCATCTTCTACTTGTTCAGAATGTAACACTGGCTCTGTTGGTTTTTTTATATCATAAATGGATAACAATCCATCCCCACTAAACAAAACAACACATGATTATATTTATAATGGGTGATTCAAATATAGTAAAATGATGCCATACCCTGCTGCTATCAAGGTCGACTTTGCTTCATTATAAGTAACATCCGATATAAAATCTTCATGCATCTTGTACTCTTGAGCAGCCTTACATGTTCTAATGTCCCAAATCTATCCATCCATGATTTACTAATTCATTCATTTGTCAAACCCCCCAATAAGCATACAATTTACCTTGACTACCCCTTCATCGTCTCCAGTTGCTACCAAATGTGGACCCATTATTTGCAATTTGTTTATAGCGTGTCTAAATAACAATCAATTCATTTATTATTATTAAAGTTGGTTCTCCTTTGAGAGAGCTCCTTACTTGTGTGCTTTTCGGATCTTGTATAATACTCTACCGGTTGAGACATCTAGAGCTTGGATTGATTTGTCTCTGGATATTGCGAATAGATCTTTTTTTTTTTTTTTTTTTTTTTTTTTTGCAGGTTATGAGTGTGTTCGTTTGCTTTGTTTATGTCAATATTGCAAATTACGTGATCCATCGTCAGTGAATTCGACACCACGACATGACTTTTTGGAAATGGAGGTGTTCCAGCATAATTTATTGGAATCGTTCAAATAGTTGTAACTATGCAACAAAAAATTTAAACATAAAATACGTTTTTAATATTCACTTGTCAAGTACCATTGAACTTGTCCATTAATAAGGCCAACTGCAACAAGGTTGTTAGAATGGAATGCAAAATCAAATATATGTTCTTCAAATGTAATAGGATCTGGTTGATATTCCTCTTCTTCTTCCGAATCTGAATTAGTTAAATCTACAATCATTCCCATTCTCTCATGATCTTTACACTTTTAGGCTTGATGGGTAACTTTTATATTACTTTTTTTTTCTGTCTCAGAATTCCTTATTTGGCGTCACGTGTGTCTCTTGGAGCAAAAAAACAGTATGGGATGCATGAATGAGTAAAGAGCAAAGGTTAAAGTGGTATTTTTATTGTTGGATTGGATTGAAGTTACTACTGTTTGATTAATAACGAAAAAGATGATAATTATGTGGTAGTTATTAGAATGTCATACACTCCCATTAATCACCTCTATGTATCAGTAGTCCACATGAATATCATCCGTTCCTGATATCTGATCTTTTGTAGAAGAAGCTATAAAAAAAGTTATAACTGGATACCTGTTCAAGTGCTTAAGCATACGAGATTAGTTCCTCATTACTCATTAAATATTCTCCTTTTCTTTACAATTTGAAGTCTTTTCCTATTTTCATCTATCATCATAGGGAGACGAATTACTTGTCAATTTGCTTCATGTCTCAATATTCATATCCATTTCATGTTACCATAGTACCTTGAATTGTATAAAACTCTGAATTCATATTCTCAAAATATAAGCCTTTGCGTTCTCTCTAGTATAACATGACACGCATACACATTATGACACGCTTCTTTTCATTTACTTTCATATAGTGAAGGTAGGTATAGACAAGGTGTATGAAAGTATGTCCCCATAAAGTCTAATGTATTAAGGCATCCTATTGCTGATTATGTTAGTTCCTAATGATTGCACTATAGACAAGATATAGCATTAATTTGATTCATACTCTTGATTAGATATACGCTAGATTTTTCACCTATTTGCATTCATTGCTTGTGGCTTGTAAATGCAATAAACCTGATATGGAAACATATTTTTATTTTATTTTTTGTACGTTCTTATATATTATTTTCAAAACAACAACAGAATGGATATACCCGTAGTACAGACAATAACAGGCCAGATCCGTCATAGACGCAAGCTATTAAAGACGCTATTCTTTATTGATATTGAACCTAATGATGGAACCAAAAAATCACAAGTGTTTATTCGAAGCGATGACAATAGCCAGTCAGAGTATGCAGTTCAAGAGGCATTTAGAGCATGTCGACCAGGCAATGTCATCAAGATTCAAGTAGGTTACCCCTCAGATTCTAGAGAACGAGAAGGAAAGGCGTACCAGGTTTGGCAGTCTAATAAACCTATTGAAATTATAACTGCCTTTGCTGAGCGTGAGCCATTTGTACAAGATCGACCATTGGCTTCGAAACAAGACAATGCTAAAATCAGACAATGGGATGGAACAAGAGTCGAAAAGTCAACAATAAATTGTAAATACTGGCTGAATCAGCAAACTTGTGCAAGAGGGGATCAATGTCTTTTTCAGCATCCAACAGGTGAAGCTTTTGAGCAAGCAAGAACAGACTGGGTTGAGGAGGTAAATTCAGGCTTAGAGATATATATATGCGTGTGGGGGAAATTCTATTGATCAATACACACACACACACACACACACACACACATTTTATAGAGATTAAAGAATAGAAAGATTGTTACCTTCAACCCTGATGATCCTCACGTCTCCAAGAAGCCTCATGCACTAAGAGCCTTTATATTTGCAGACTGGATAAGAAAAACATTTGAAAATCAATTAAAACAAGAACACACTGTACTCGATATCGCAGGAGGAAAAGGTGAAATTGCCATGTTTCTAAGTCGAGGATTCGGAATACCAACCATTGTCATTGAACCCAAAGAAAGAAAACTTCAATCGTATTGGTTTGCACGTCTAAGACGATTAATGTATCGATTTGAAACTGGTAATATGGATCGACCAGATTGGGAAAGTGGAAATATAAATGTAAACTTGGACACTTGGCCTTACAATCAAACACCTCATTATATGCACACAATGTTGGATGACCACTTTCTAAAGGAATATCCAAACGTGGTATCAAGTGCATCTGTCTTTATTGGTCTTCATTCGGATCAAGCGACTGAGCCGATTGTGGATGCGGCTATAAAGATGGGGAAAGCGTTTGCAGTTGTTCCTTGCTGTGTTTTTAGTCATGAGAATAGAGAGAGAAAACTAAAGAGTGGTCAGCTTGTGAAAACAACTGAGGATTTAATTCAATATTTGATGGAGAAGGATATTCAAGGACGTGGAAAGATTGAAAAGGCATATTTGGATTTTGAGGGCAAGAATCAAGTGGTTTATTGGATTCCTCAGTAAAATAATAATAAACAAATAGCTTTTTTTTTTTTCTTTTTCTTTTAGAGTTGACTTTTATTATTATAATACCATCCTTTCGTTTCCTTTAATACTTGAGCAGCAATCTCTTGAACACGTTCCTGATTCTTCCCAGATACACTTACAACCACATTTACATTATCCTCATTCTTTCCCCACAAAGGATAACTACCAATCTTTATAAAATCACCATCTGCATTTGCTTGTGCCTTTGTCAATGCATCGGCAATAGCTACCTCTGCTTGCGATGTCGCAATATCAATTCTATAGAACTTTGAAGTGGATAATTTCTGCAAATAAGGGCCAAGAGAGTCAAGTAGAATTTTGAATAAGCGAGGTACACCGGGGAGTATATGAATATTTCGATTTACAACCACAATAGGTATTTTCAGTTCTTTTTTCTCTCTTAGTAATATAGCGGGATGTGGGAAAGTGGCCATACGAATATGATGCTTTGTCATGCTATTATTATTGGGTGACATTTTTGAGAGTTGTGACTGAATATAATCATGAGTCATTGTATCTACTTTAAGAGTCAAGTTGAATGCTGCAGCAATGGCTTCATAAGTAATGTCATCATGAGTAGGACCTTTTGATATATAATATATTATTAGTATAGTGTGTTGTGACTTATATTACACTACATGATATTGCTTTACCTATTCCACCACTTGTAAATACAATATCATACTGTGAAGACAATGACCTGACTGAATCAGCAATGTCCTTCTTGTCATCGCCAACTACTTCAATACGCTTCAACTCGATACCAACATCAAATAATGATTTTGCTATTGTTATTGTCAATATAATATAATTGTATATAATTATATGTTTGTATTTACCAAGATAGTTTGAATTTGTGTCCTTTGTTTTTCCTGATAATATTTCATCTCCAATAATGCAGCAAGCAGCTGTGATTGTAGTTTTCATGCTGAGAAAAGTAACAAATGAAAAAATGTCTTTCCGCAAAAGAAACTTAATAAATCATTACATCACACAAAATGGAAATTTGTTTTTCCATGATAGCAATTCTTCCCCCCTCACAGAAAGATAGCTAAAGGTTCAACTGTGTTCATCCAACTAAACATTTAAAACCTATGTACAAATTTCAGATTACATTTAGTATATATAAATAACCTAACACAAGTGGCTATCCTGTTGTTGATACACCATAGCATACTCCTTATGAGTATAAACATAAATGTGGATCATGCTCTTCTATCTCGCCTATCATCATTCTCAATAGCACATCTTTTTACGTCTTTTTTACTGACAAAATCATCGGTTAGTAACTCTGTTAGTAATAATAAAAGTTGTTATTGAATAACTACTCCTCTTATTGCACTATATAGGCAAAAAGAAGAACACAACTAATGAATTGGAATTCCTGAAGAGCTTGCAGATGTCAAATATAACCATTCCATCATTTGATTGGCTGATTTCATTTATTTAAAAGTCATGTTTTTTTTCTCTTTTTTTCTCTCCTCTCTTCTCAATACACTTTTTATTTTATCTCCACTTGGGTAGCAATGGCAGAGGACAAGAAAGGATCAAAGAAGCCCTCAAGTAGATTGTTGGGCATGAAGGTATGATCTTTGTTTATAAGTACTTTTTTTTTTTTTTTTTTTTTTTTTTTTTTTGATCTTTGTTTATAAGTACTTTTTTTTTTTTTTTTTTGCTTTTGTTACTAACGTGTTGTTGTCCAGTTCATGCAACGATCTGTAGAGAAAGAAATGCAGGAGCAACTTGAAAAAGAACGTAAACGAGTGATATCAGAAGCAGAATGGGTGTTGGATACAAAAGAAATAGAAATAGAAAAACCGTAGGTTTCGAAAGAAAAAGGCTCTCTTAGTTGATCCAACCTAAAAAGATTTCTCTTTTCAGTAAAATACAAATAGAAGTACAGCCTAGCTTTTTAGCGTTTACACAAACAACAGCAGCAGGAAGAACATCATTTAATAACTTTAACAAGAAAATAGAGGTAACGCGATTATTTTGATATGAAATGAAAAAGGGAAATCTCACACCGTTTTGAAATGCTAGGCTTTGGGGGAAACGGAGGAAAAGGAACAGAGATTAAAGAGAGAAGAAGAGGTGGAAAGAACAAAGCAGGTGGCTGATAAAGAATTTGGAAAGTCTATGCAATCCATTCGTTCTGTATCAAAAAGATCTTCTAAAGGTAAAGAGGACAGGACTTCTAAAAAACAAAAGACAAAGGGCTTTATCAAACCTACTTGATCGAATATGCTTTGTAATGACGAGATAAAGAAAAAAAAAAAAAAACTTAAAAAACATTAAACGCTTGTAAAAATGTAAAGAACAATAATTCATTTAATAACGAGGATACACACGAAAGCACTTTGAAATGGAGGGAGGGGAGCTTACGTAGCATTATAAGTGTATTCTTGATATTGTTATTAGATGAATCACTTTAAGCAATGAAAATATGCTTGAAGACGACAATTCAACTTATAGCACTGTGACTATTTCCCAATTCAATCTCAGTACGTAGCTATTGTGTATATTTTTTTTATGTTTTTTTTTTCTTAGTGTTGCGTTTCTCTCTTTTTTTTTTTGTTTCAATACAACTTGTACACTATGGATATTGGAGGCTCATACGGACTAAGTGGACCAAATATTACAATTAGAGAGTTGACAAAAGATCGTATCAACTTTGTCCTAAGTGATACTGATTTGAGGTACTCTTTTTTTTTATTTTTATTTTTTCTTTAAATGTAAAAAGGAACGTGTGTTATAAACCCAATCACCATCTATAGCGTGGCCAATTCTCTTCGAAGAGTCATGATTGCAGAAGTACCAACAGTTGGTAAACAAGATAAAAAAAAATTTGTCTAATTTAAACTGACCCTTTTTTTTTGTGTTTGTTTATTACAGCCATTGACATGGTAGAGATTGAAACCAATACAACTGTATTAGCTGATGAATTCATTGCTCATCGTCTTGGAATGGTCGCTATCGATAGTAGAGATGTTGATAAATTGCGTTATACTAGAGTAAAAAAAAAGAAAACTATTCCATCCTATTTTAATCTAGTATGCTTACATACACTTATTACAAAAATAGGATTGTACTTGTTCGCAGTATTGTCCAGAATGTTCAGTCGAGTTAACACTACACGTTAAATGTACAGAAGACAGAACAAAAGAAGTCACCACCAAAGATCTTAGTTCCTCTAATCCTTCATTTATGCCGGTGTTACAAGGTAGAAAGAGAGAAGGATATACATATATATTCATATATTCATTAATATGCATTACGTGTTCATAACAGACAAGAATGATGGTGGTATTTTAATTGTCAAATTGCGTAAGGGCCATGAATTAAAGCTCAAATGTATTGCTAAAAAGGTAAGCTAAGCTTAATGAATGATGTGTGTGTGCTAAATACCGATGTCATAGGGTGTAGCAAAGGAGCATGCCAAGTGGAGTCCAGTGAGTGGTGTATCATTTGAATATGATCCTTATAATAAGTTGAGACATACTACTTATTGGTTTGAGGAGACCGAGGATGAATGGTGAGTATTTATTTGTTATTACTATGGGCTAAAAGGTTTAATAAATATATATACACAGGCCATTGAGTAAGAATGCTCAATTTGAGACACCTCCAGATAAGGATGCACGTAAGTAATACTCGGTATAGTGCATTGTGTCTCTATTAACTTACATATTATATATAGCATTTGATTACAATGCAAAACCAGATAAATTCTATTTTGAAGCAGAGGTAGAGAGCGAATCTTATTCAACGGTTAGATAGGGGGAAAAGCCTTTACTTACTTGTTATATACTCTAATTTTAGACTGTTGGATCATTGGCACCAGAAGAAGTAGTGACAATGGCAATGAAGACTTTGGTTGATAAACTTGCCTACCTTCAAATGCAGATTCAAGAAGAGGTTGAGACAAAGGAACAGGATACAGCTAATGCATGGAACAATTACTAAGCAAACAAAAAAAAATACACATTTACAAAACAACTCTTGTACAATAAAAGCAGAAAAAAAAGACACACATATCTATAAAGAGCTAATATACTTAAATATATTCTTTATTACTATTATATTATTATATTAAAATACAAATGAATCTACTTGCTGGGATGATGAGCTTTGTAGTACTATAAAAAAATGTGATTAGAAATATAATCCTCTGTTTACAGACCAACTTTTTTTTTTTTTTTTACTTACTGCAACACTAATCTTAATGCCCTCATCCAATCCAACCTGAGGCTCATAACCAAGAAGAGTACGTGCCTTGTTGATATTGAAATAACGAGAAGACATGGCCTGCTTTATTCTAGCACGAGACAAACCCTCCTTCAATTTACTCTTATCTACAAACATGGCCTTGATGCTAAAGATGGTCTCACTAATAACAGCAATGACAGTACTGGCACCCAAGGAGAGGACAATCTTTTTATCATTGGGTAAAAAGTAACCATTTTCAGTCCAAACGCGGGAGGCAAAGTCCCAAAAAGGGACAGGTGTACCGTTGGTCAGATTGAATGCTTGTCCGCCTACACCAGAGTCTGGAAGGGCGAGTTTCTCGGCAGCCAGGACGTGTGCATAGGCAACGTTACCGACATAGGTGAAATCCATGAGGGTTTGGTTGTTACCAATCTGGAAACGGTGTTGACCGCGTTCACACACTTCAAGCATACCGGGAATGAGCTGTCTATCACCGGGACCAAAGATGGCAGAGGGACGAATAGTACAAGTCAATAGACCCTTTTCACCATTGGATGCCAATACCAACTTTTCACATTCCATCTGATCATATACAAAGGGAAAATAAATATACACATACCCGCATTGACAAAAAGCAAAAAAAGTCTATTTACCTTTGACTCTGTATACACATCAATGGGAACAGGAGGATAAGGTGTGCTCTCATCAATATTTACCATGGGCTCACCGTTCGAGATGACACTACCAGAACTTGTTACCACCAATACCTTGATGTTGCGTTCCTGACAGGCCTTGATGACATTACGAGTACCCTCCACATTGATGGAAAAGTAAAGATCCCGAGGAGGGTTGCTTGTATTCACGTGAGGAGGAGACGCGGTGTGAATGACAGCAGTGATGCCTTCAAGGGCATTGTAAACATCATCAAATTTACGAAGGTCACCAGTAAAGTACTTTACATCGGCCTTGGGCTCCTTGGGGGGAGCAACGTCAAAGACAGAGATGGTTGCACCGTTATTACGGAGACGGATTTGCTCTTGAACGTGTTGACCTAGGAAGCCATTACCACCAACAACCAAGTAAGATGTCATTCAGTTGATTATGAAAAAAAAAAAAGTGAAAAAGGAAGAAGGAGAAGGTGCAATATATATATTAAACTTTTTATTTTATTTTATTTTTATTTATTTTTCAAAGGCAGGCAAGTTGACCAAAATGGAAATAATGGGTCTATTTATTAACAGTTTTTTTTGTTTTTTTTTGGAAGAAAGTGTTTGCAAAGGGCTATATGCTCCTCACTCTTTTTTTTTTTTATGCATGATCATCGCTATCATCATCGTCACTATATTCTCTTCTAGCTTGTTTGGCATTCTCACTTCCTTCATCATCAGCTGCTCTTTTACCCAAAGCAACACTCGTGTTTTTATCGGTATATGACTTGAATCTAAATGTACCTTCCGCCATTGCAACAACATGTGATTTCGTCTTTGCATAGTCAATTTTCTATTATTATTTCCAACAAAAAATTACTATGGGCAAAAACAAACAAACAAAAAAAAGACCTGCTTTATAGATATAATACTTACAAGAGGTTGACCGAAAAAGGTAAAACCATTCAGACTTCTTTTTGCGGTGGTGGCAGAGGCGATATCACTAAATACAACAAAGGCCTGTTCGCGCATCTTTTCTGTTTTTTTGGCAGAGACACCTAGGATGGTGCCGTATGTTGTGAACAGACCATAGAGCGACTGCTTGATTTCTAAATATATATGAGATGACATGTCTGATTGTTTAATACACTATGAAATACCTTCTACTGTAATACGAGTATTAATATTAGTAATATAAAGGGTCTGACTAGGATCGATCGAACTCATTTTTAATCTATTGTATTGTTTATTTTTATGGGTAAGAAAAAAAAAAAAAAAGACACAAGTAGTAAAGAGAGAGAGGGAAAAAAAATAGATATAAAATGAATATGAATTTGTGACGCGTGCCATTACATTCACGTGATCGCGTTCTATTTTGACATTTGAAGCAAGACGTATCAGGATTCAACACTTCCTTTTGGATAATCTTCATCACAACGTGTTTTGGATTTAGGCAATTAGGTTCTTAGAAAAGATATATTAAGAAATGATAAACTTCTTTTGTCTCATACATGTTGCATTTCTCCTGGCTCACCGTCTTGTATCTTCTACGCTAATATGGAAACATATTATTTGGATACTTTCTGAAAGATGAATATACTTCATATACATTATGGTTTTCTCTGGTTTTCGTAACACTTCCAAGAGCAAGAATAATATATATTTCTAATGCCCAAGATCTTTCAAGGCACTCACAAGAATGTATTACAAGTTGGGTACAAAAGATAATAGGTGGAATCTTTACTCAAGCCATTTTAATGAGACATCCAATATTTCTTTTTGAATGTGTATTGTAAACGGAAAATAGCATTGAAAATGCGCTTTTTGTTTCTGGTGAATTGATATATTCCAGATTTCTCACAGCAAGATAGAGCATTGTTACGTAAGTGTATGTTGCTCAACAAACAATGATGATTTGTTTATTATGGATAAGCTGCCATGACAACCAAAAAAAGTTAAAACTCAAAAAAAAACAGAAAAAACCCGTAAAAAAAAAAATCGCGTCCATTTTAGCAGTCAATCATTTTTTTAAGGGCGTTTTTTTTTTTTATACGCCTTTTTCTTTTTTTTTTTTTTTTATCTTCTTTACAAGTTGTCAAAAAGCAATCATTATGAAAAAAACACAAAACAAAGGACAAACCTCCCTGCTCTCTTTCTTTGGTGCAGCCAAACCAAAGAATACCGTGACCCCTACACCACCGCCACCACCACCGCCACAAAAGACACCAAAAAAGACAGTCAGGTTCGCTTTAGACCTTGAGGAAGAGGAAGTGGAGAAAAAGGTAAAGGAGAATGTGGAACCGGGTGCTTCAGATATGGATGTGGATGAAGCTCAGCCCTCAAAAAAGGTATATTTTAAGAAAGGATATCCTGAATAAAACGCCTTTAACATATTTATTCAGGGTCGTTTGGTGAAACGAGTGAGTTATCTTGAGGGCAGTTCAGACGAGGAGGAGACACCTATCAAGGCACAACCAGGTACCTTCTTTTCTTGTCTTTTTTTTTTTAAGCAAGAACCAATATTAAAAGCCATATATTAGGCAAGCGTAGAAGATTGATACAGCATGTCAGTGAGGAGAGTGAAGACGAGTTTGTACCGGGTGATGATAAGGACGAGGATATGAAGGAAGAGGAGTTTATACCCGAAATGGAAGAACCTGAAGAACCGGAAGAACCGGAAGAGAAAACATCTTCATCTAGTGCCATATCACCTGTTGTGAATCGTTTTAGAAACATTTCGGTCTCTAAACCCCCCAAAAATGCATTCTCACAGTTGACGAGTAAACAGGAACAAAGAAAGGTAACAAATAGACAAAAGAAAGGATGGCAGCTTGTTTTTTGAAAAAAAAAAGGCAAATTACTCAAATGTGTCTACGTACAGGAAAAGGCAGAAAAGTTCCAAAAGGATAATGAGGACCGGTACAAATGGTTGCAGGATATCAAGGATGCAGATAAGAATCCTGTAGGATCAGAGAATTATGATCCTCGCACGCTCTATATTCCTGATTCGGCTTGGAGAGCCTTCAAACCATTTGAGAAACAGTATTGGGAGATCAAAGCAAAGCACTGGGACTCAGTGGTGTTTTTCAAAAAGGGAAAATTTTATGGTAATATATACTGGCATCAACAAAAAAAATAAATAAATAGTAATAACACTCTCTTTTAAGAACTCTACGAAAAGGACGCATTTATTGGCCACCAAGATTTTGACTTAAAGCTGACCGCTAGAGTAAATATGTCCATGGTGGGTGTACCCGAATCATCCTTTGATTTCTGGGCAGCCCAATTTATTGCAAAAGGGTAATATATATACATATATATATATATATACATTGGATCATATCGATTGACTCAATTTTATTTCGTCAGCTATCGCGTCGCTAAAGTGGATCAAATGGAAACGGCCATTGGTAAATCCATTCGTGAAAAGGACGCACAACAATCCAAGGCTGATAAACTCGTCCGTCGTGAATTAACCAGCGTCCTCACCCAAGGCACACTCGTCGACGCCGGTCTCTTGACAAATGATCTCGGCACTTACTGTATGTCAATAAAGGAGGTGTATCACCAAAAGACTCCCACTTACGGTGTCTGCTTTGTTGATACAGCCACAGCCGAGTTCAACCTAGCCGTGTTTGAAGATGATGTTAATCGCACTAAGCTCGAGACACTGTTAATGCAAATCAAGCCTCGTGAGATCATCACCGAAAAGGGGAGATTAGATATCAATACAACACGTTTATTAAAGAATAGTCTTAGTGAGCCCTTGTGGAACATGCTGATACCCGAGAGAGAGTTCTGGTCCAGTATGACCACACAGGATGAGTTGAGAATTAGAGGTTATTTTGGAGAGGAGGAGTCTAATTTCCCAGAGGCTTTAAAAAAAGTGAAGGATAATGATGTGGTGATGTCTGCGTTTGGCGGAATGATTTGGTACCTTCGCTCAGTAAGTTGTCATATATATATATGTATGTGGTTTGTACTTAAATGTATATCAGCTTAAATTAGATACCGAGTTGCTTTCTGCAAAAAACATTGCTATCTATGATCCCGTTCGTAATAGCAATTCGCTTGTCCTGGATGGTCAAACCCTCGCCAACCTCGAAATCTTTGAAAACACCCTTGACGGAGGTAGTGACGGTACCGTGCTTAAACTCCTCGCCAATACCATCACACCCTTTGGTAAGCGCCTCTTCCGCAAATGGCTGTGTCATCCACTCTATAAGATCCAAGAAATCGAAGCACGTCTTGATGCAGTAGAGGATTTCATGCGATTGATGGATCTCACACAGAATATCTCAAATAAATTGGCAAAAATTCCTGATCTTGAACGTCTCATCTCGCGTATTCATTCGGGTCGCTGCAAGGTCAGTGAATTCTTAACGGCATTGGATGGATTTAAGGATACAGTGGGTGTGATGGATGCCCTAAAGAAGGATGCTGGACAGTTCAAGTCAAAGTTGCTTAATAGCTTGGTTGAGAAGTACCCCAATTTGGATGACAAGTTGGATTATTTTAGTAATGGGTTTACAATCGCTACAGTAGATGTTGATTGTAAAGTATATTTGAGTATTTATATGTGTATGATCAGTTATAACTGATCTTCGTTTTTTTTTTTTTTTTTATTCCATTAGATCAAAAAATGAAGACAATTATTCCCAACCCTGGTGTGAATGCTAAATGGGATGACATTAACGATCAAATTAAAGATATTCAACGAGAGTTTGATCAGCATTTGAAAGAAGTTAGAAGTAAATTAGGGTAAATATCCATATAGAGATTGATAGGAGAACATAGTACTGAATAATTAAAATGTTATAGTGCGAATAAAATTGAGTACAAGAATATTGGTAAAGAAATCAATCAATTAGAAGTACCAAAGGGTACAAAAGTACCAGCAGACTGGATCCAACTATCCTCAACCGCTGTAAGTAATAGTATATCACCACTCTATTATAACCATTTATTTATTCACGACATTCTATTCGATACATAGAAAGTAACCCGTTATTGGAACCCTACCGTAAAGGCATTAGTGACACAATACAAGGAATTGATTGAGCACAAAAATGAATGCGTGAAGGAATTCACCAAGGGAGTCTACCAAGAATTCGATCAGCACTATACACTTTGGATGTCAGCCGTACAAAACATTGCCACTTTGGATGTTCTCATGAGCTTGGCTAAGGGTTCTAGTAATATGGGTGAACCTGCCTGTCGACCTCAATTTGTAAATAGTGAAAAGGGAGTCATTGAATTTAAAGATTTAAGACATCCTTGCGTTGCAACTGGGTAAGAGAGGTAGCCATTTTAAATTGGCAAGATCTAAACATGTTTTCTATAGTATCAATGCAGACTTTATACCAAATGATGTGAACCTGGGTGGTGAGGATCCAAGTTTGATTGTTTTGACAGGTCCAAATATGGGTGGTAAATCCACCCTGTTAAGACAGGTAAATAAAACTTTTTTTTTTAAAAAAAAAAAAAGAAAGGCATACTAATCTATATACATATATGTATATATGTATGTATAGACCTGTGTCGCTGTGATTATGGCACAATTGGGATGTTATGTACCAGCCAGTTCCTGTGTACTCACACCCTGCGATCGTATATTTACACGTATCGGCGCCAATGATAACATCATGGGAGGCGAATCCACATTTATGGTAGAACTATCAGAAACATCCAAAATTCTACGTGAGGCCAGCAGTCGATCCATGGTCATCTTGGATGAGCTTGGAAGAGGAACATCTACCTTTGATGGTTATGCCATCGCCTATGCAGTTCTGCACTACCTCTCTACTCATATTGGTTGCTTGGGCATGTTTTCCACTCATTACCAAACACTTTGTAAAGAATTTGAACGAAATCCAGAGATTAACAATATGCACATGTAAGTAACATACTATTGGTTGGATGATATATATATATATATGCTGAATTTGTTTTTTAATAAGGGACTACCTACTCGAAAACGATCAAGTCATCTTCCTTTACAAATTGGTAAAGGGTATCTGCGAAAAATCGTTTGGTATGAACGTTGCAATGATGGCAGGTGTTCCTAAATCGATTGTGGATGAAGCAAGAAGAGCAGCCGATGATTTTGAAAAGCAACATAAACTAAAGGACTCAACATGGACAGAAGAGACAGTGAAGAGCTCGCCTTCTGTTTTAGCAGATCTGCGTTATCTCATGTCTAACAATACCAAAGCAAATGTTGTAGATCGCATCATTAAGAGCTTCAAACAACTTTAAAACTCAGAAGTATACAGTTTGCTGATAATAAAAAAAAACTTTGACAACTTTTTCTTTGCTTTTATTTCTACTTTTTAATTATTCCTGTTATTTTACATATATATACATATATATATGACCACTATTCGAAATCAGGACAATAAAAATTTGTATGTAAATCCACCTACCTTTAGTGATGGTGTTAATGGAGAAATGCTTGCACAGAATTTTAGTGATGCCATCTACACTGATCTCACAGACTTTGCCAATAAACGCAGTTGTGTAAGCATGTTTGGACGAGCACTCTATCGAATTCGATGCGGGATAGACGACGGTAAAGAAAAATCACTCCCCTCCCCCCCCCCTTTTTTTTGGGCAGCAGTAAACATATTGTAGTCATATCAATAACCTTTTTATCACGTAGAAAATGCTCTTTTAGTGAAATTACCTAAAGGTTATGCATTAGCAAAATCCATAAAGCAAAACTATATATATGGTAAACTATAAATAGTGATTTACAACATTTGATTATATACTAATGATAATAAATCAAAATAGGACATCCATCAGCCTCTCGATTCCCAAATATGAGTAAGTATCTATCTTAAATTCTATTCAACATTAAGAAACAGTAAAAAGCAACAACTAAAAATCAAGGTACAAGATTCCTTTTTACCACATCTAGAGTGGCTGGAGTATCATTCACAAAATAAAAGGGTCAAGTGTACATGTATTCGATGTAATAGACCTAGTAATGTAGTTGTGGCATCAACAAGTGAGAAAGTCAGATTGAGTCCCCCAAGAGTGACTGCATATAATAAGGAAACAGCGATGATGGATCCTTTCAAGGTAAAGGAGGCACCGAGACTGGAATGGAGAGAAATAAAGAGGGCAGAAAGAGTTGTTTTATCACGAAAATACCAATTTCCTCCTCTACAACCCAAAATAAAGAAGAAGAAAGAAGATCATGGATCACCTGCAGCTTTAAGAAAGGTGAAAAGTGTTGATTTATCAACTTCTTCTCTCAAGGATCTGAAAATATTTATTACACCTGTTCCTGATGTGTTGGAGAGTCCTCAGACTGATTATCTGCTAAAAAAAAACGAAAAAGTAAAAAAATAAATCCTGCATCATGTTGAATGTTTGAATTTCACGCACTTTCCGGATGAATTATTTCCCCTGATTTATTGTATATAAATATTTTTATTTTTTTCGTGGACTCTAAACTAAATTTATCTTTTTATTCTAAATGACTATTCATAATCTCTATATATTTGATCGCCATTGCCAGTGCATCTATTTCCAAAAGTGGACACACAACACAAACAGTAGCAAGACGAATAGTTCACAATCAACTAGCGTCAATAGCTCCAGTCAATTGGCAACAAGTAACTCGAATAGTCGTTTGGGACTCAACTCATCTTCGCGATTCTCTACTTCAAGCGCGGCTTCATCCAATGCAGAGAGCTCCCCTAATTCAAATTCATTAGTACGTAGTGAGGATCATCTTCAAACAGGTGTCACACAGCAGAGCGGATTAGCAGCTGGTAGTGTCATCTCGATAGAGGAAGAGGCTAAACTTGTTTATGGTGTCATTCTCTCTTTACGCAACTTTGTACGTAAGCTGAGTGGAAAGTAAGTTGTTCCCATATATATAAAATGCATATTCTTATCTTAATATATAGCCAAGATGGATTCATCTCTTACAAAACATCTACCTATCGTTTACACTACTATGAAACACCTACAGGACTCAAGTTCGTGATGAATTCCGATCCAAATACGGAAAACCTTAAACTCGTACTCAAGCAAATTCATGTTCAGCTCTATGTAGAGTTTGTTGTCAAGAATGGTCTGATGCGATTTGATGATACCCGTTGGGAGATCAGTCAAGGATTCCTACAAAACACCACTGAGGGCGATAGCACCACGACGAATCAGAATACAGCAACAGCAACTACAACTACTACCGCTACTACAACAACGGCTCCCAATTCTCCTCCTGGTAACATATCTAATGAATTGTTTAGAATTGCGGTTGATAGATTTATTCGAAGCTTAAAGTCATTTGAATAAAGCCAATATAAAAAGCTATATATATATATGTTACAATAATAAGAATGATAATAATGGCGTGAATAGGAAATAAATAGTGGTTTCATAATAAGATAGAGTAAGAGGAGGGGATTATATATAATTACTAGCATCTGGCATGCGCCCGACAAAGGGAAACCTTGAATTACCCCGTCGCTGGAAACGATGATGTTCTGGTGCATAAATAGAAGCAAGATAATCACGTTTATTCAGCCGAGAGAGATGATAACCAGGCTGTCCAAATACTAGTTTTGGCACATCGATCAAGTATCCCATTGTTCCCTTTTTGCCTACTTGTTTTTCGGCTTGGATCCAGAAATTGAGCTTTCCGGTGTCTTCATCATAGTAGCCAGCACAGTAGTTGCGCATTCCCATTAGTTTTTTATTTTGTCTCTATATAATAACAAAGAGTTAAATAGACTCTATGCGCATGTAAAATGCGATATATAATATATAATTACAGTGTTTCCGTTAGGAGAATTCTTGAATATGTTGTACATACGCTCTTCTACGTTACCATTAAATGTAATATAGGATGAGTTTTGATTTAAAATGGTTAAAAGTGCTTGAGGTGGGGGTCTGTTTATATGTAGATGTTAAGAATTGAGGTATGTCATTTATCTGTATACACAACTTACACATTTACAATAGCACTGGAGATGATTTGTACCATAAAAAAAGGATCGCCTTCTTCTTTTTTCTTCATATCTTTAGAATAGAGCTTTCCTGCGCCACAGCAATGTACCTACGTGTATATATATATATGTCGTATTAACTATGGAGTAAAGGATAATATCATTCATGTCACATTACATCACCACCTAAGAATGAAACACGAATAGATCTCTCACGGGCATACGCTTGAAGTCTTTCAATAAATGCCTTTCTTTCAACAATATGATTACCAGCAGTCCAGTCTATTGAGATAAAGAAAGAAGAAAAAAAGGAGGGTGAATAATATACACATATACATACATATATATATATCCCTTACGGTCGTTCATATCATCCAACAGCTCGGGATCACCATTCCAAACATTCAAAGAGCCCTTGATCATATCACCCAATGCACCCGTCTTACCAGCAATGGTAGCAAGATTAAAGCTAGCAGCACCATCCATTAAGTTTTCAAATAAGGTGAGTCGAGGATAAATCAATGGAACACCTGTCAGCACCATCAGATGTTTTACCGTACTTAGCATCATGTCTGATCTTATATAGTCAAATACAGCATTGTATGATTTCTCTGAGCAAATTTCATATTTTGTCCGTTCCCCTCGACAGTCAAGCGAGACTAATCCTAGCTCAGGACCGAGTGTCGTGACAATATGATTACAGCTGTCAAGTGATCCTCGTATAAATCCATGATTTTCAACCAATTGGAGTGTTGTGTGGTGTTGGAATAGGTAATAGAACCGGGTAGCATTAGCAAAGAGAACTATACATATCGATGTATTTAAAAGTCAATGCTATGTGTTTGTGTCTATGTTATATATATTCTTGCCTTGAAAACAATCTGCACGTTGCATATCAGCAGGGTATGAGCCATAACCATCAATGATATCCTTTTATTGAAATAGAAAAATGACAAATAAATGATGTCAGTTTTTTTTTTTTTTTTTTTTTTTTTACATTCATGATATTTTGGATGATCTCTAGTCTTATTTACATGATCGTCCCACATGTTGACAGATGGGACACTGGCAAATGCCTTTGCTACAATTGGATTATCTTGGAAACTAGACTATCTATTTAAGAATCCCCCGATATATATGAACTGAAATAAACTATACATTTTCCTTACCCAAAGTTGATGCAATAATTGTTAAAATAAAATGCCTCAAACCCATCCTTCATTTCCTGTGACAATTTCATGGCAAGTCTCTTTGCAGGATTCTTTTCAGCAGTCCAGGGTTTCATAAAATCATCCTTAATCAAACGATCCTGATAAAGCTGATCCCCACCACCCAAAAACACATGAAAGGGAATCACCTTGTGACGATCCAATATATCCTGCCAGAGTGGTGCTGATTTTTCACCAAACTTATCCTTGACCCCTTGAGGGATATCCGAAAATCCATTACACGAATAAAACATAAATCGCATCGACTCGAATATCGAAGGAATATAGAAATCGAATCGAGGCTCGGCCCAATTTTTATGCGGGGTGGAATAGACGACCTTTTGCTCTCTTTCCAAAATGGGAATCTGCAATTCATATCTCCAAAAGTGATACTTTTCTCGATAGGTATCCAATTTGGTACCATGCAGACTTTTCGTTTTTGCATTGAATTGGATTTCTAATGGTGGAGCATGACGATCGTCTGAGACGACAAGTATGGATCCATGCCATATACGTTGAACATAGTCGATACGAATATATCTTAGAAGAGGTCCGCATACCACTTTTCCTGGACTGCCATGTCGGAAATGAGGTCGTCCTCCCCATGTCTCTCTGAGATTGAGTCGGCTGAAACTCGAAGAGATACTTTCTTGGTAGCTTTGATATTGGTTTTGCATAAATATTATATAATGAGAAAAAGAGAAGAAAAAAAATATATAGTATCAAATGAAGATAATACAGTCAGGCTTATTGAAATTGGCATTTTCTCAAAGATAATTGGCCTAAAATCAAAAATAAATGTCACAAGCTTAGATCATTTTGTCTAAAAATAATTGTATGTCGTACCTAACACAATCCCTGTTGCCTTCGCTTCGAATTCTGAAGTGGTACAAGCTCTCTGGGCCACGCTTTATTTTCAGATATGATATATGATATAATATTATTTATTTATTTTTTTCTTTCCCTCTTCTTTAGATCTTTCTAAGCCGCGCATCGTGGAATAACTATGTCTGATCCATCTATTAGTCATAATGTGGCAGATATCAACGTACCAAGACAAATGCTCACCCAAGAAGAAGTCGACAAAATTGTTGCTGAAGTCACCAAACGTGTTCGAGAAACACAAGTTGAGGAAAGTGATCGACGCCAAGAAGGAAGCGACCTTCCAAGTGAAATCTATGAAGAATTGGAGGAATACTCCCCCACAGAATTACAAAAGAGCTTTACAAAAATTCAAAAGAGGCACCCATAAATACAACAACCAAGAATGGGTCACTGCCGAAACAACAAACCCTAACTTCATCAACCAACTTAAAGAAACTAAGGTCGATACTGCACAGCTCGTCAACACCATATACCACCTCACCGAAAATACACGAGTACAGGCGAAAGCAGCAACAGAATTATATGAACACCTCAAGTACATTATGGATAGAGGACTCCAACAAGAGGATTTACAAATCTTCCAAGACTCCATTGAACAATCCCGAAGCCTTGCAGTCTACGGATTTGGAGTGACAAAACAGCAAGAAAACGAAGCCAAAGAAATCACTACAAAGGCTCTTAAACTCCCACACAGCCTCAAACACATGGAAATTACATCATCCAGCAAAAAATGATTCACCTTTGACGAAAAGTTTGTAGCATAATACTATGATGAAACATACAAACAAAGACTCACCAGTAGTCCAGCAAGATTCAACCATTCACGTGAGAACAGATCTAGAGGTGGCGGACGAGGAGCTAATGGATTTAGACCAGGCCGTTTTTTATTCCGAGGAGGCCGTGGACGAGGCCAATGGAATCAACGAAGACCGGACAACAACAACAACACAACATCCAGCTCTCAAAATCCGTCAACAGCAACCTCCGGATACAACCACCAGTAAAAATTACAGGCAACACTCATCAGATCTCAGTAGTCCCAGCCCCGCTTCAACAGCATATAGTTCAACCGGATCCCATTCAACAGGGATTCTCATCTCAAACAACAAACAATTACAATTATTCAATTCTCCAAGATGGTATTTTACCAGGTGGTTGCCTTTTTCATTTTCTTCCTGCTTGGAAACAGATAACACATTCGACTTGGCCGATTTCGGCGATAGAGAAAGGTTTTCAACTACAGTTCACCAAGTTTCCTTCTCCATGGAGGGTCAAACAGATGAAACGATCTATCAAGGACCAACAGGCAGACGAGATGGCTATCCATCAATACTTGGAAGCAGGTAGTATCCGCGTTTCCGAGACACAGAACAAAGACTATTTGTCGAACTTCTTTACGATTCAGGAACCAAACAAACGCCGACCAATTTTGGACTGTACAACCTTGAATCAGTTCTTACAAGTTCAACATTTCAAAATGGAAGGTATTCCAGCATTGAGGGAGTTAATAGAACCACACGATTATATCTGCAAAGTGGATTTGAAAGACGCTTATGTGGTAATACCGATTCATCAAGACTCACAAAAATATTTGACATTCATGAACAAAGATATAGTGTACCAATACACTTCCCTTGCCTTTGGTTTGAGTATTGCTCCAAGAGTTTTTTCCAAAATCATGCGTTATGCTCTAGAACCATTGAGAGCAAAAGGCATACGTTTGATTTATTATTTGGACGATATTTGTATCCTGGAGAAATCACCAGAACAAATGAAAAAGACAATTGCGTTTCTAATTTCTCATTTGACTACTCTAAGATTTATGATAAACGAAAAGAAGAGTGTTCTGATTCCAAAAAAGACCCAAGAATTCCTGGGGTTCTTATTCAACACAAAAACCATGAAGATATCTCTGCCTCCCCAAAAGATCAGCAAATTACTCCAAAGAATTCGCCAAGCAGAAAAACCGATGACACGATCATGCCGGTGGATTGCGAGTCTATTAGGCAAGATAACGGCAGTAATACCGGCGATAGGAGAGGCATTACTCCATATCAGATATCTTCAGAGGGATCTAGCGAAGAGTCTA
>MU622280.1:19420-38076 GCA_025399235.1 Backusella circina FSU 941
TACAAGAGCCTATAACAAATATTTTATTATTTTCCTAGCTGCTAACCGATGTGTCGTAGGAAAGAGAATTTGGGGGTGCGAGAGGAAAACAAGAGGATTAAGAGAGATAAGAGGAAGTATATTACCGCGCCCACATATGTATTAATTTTTCTTTTTATTTATTCGAAAAAAAAAAACAAATTTTTTCTAATTCCCCTCTTTCCCCTTTCCAATGTAAAATAATGAATTTACACTACAAAAACAATAAAATTTTACAACACCCAAATTATTTTCCTTTTTTTGGCTACAGAAAAATAACCAATAATTTTATTAATAATAACAATAAATGAAATGCACTTGTGTGTTCTTTGCTTATTACCCTAAGGTTAGTACATGAAAATAACAATGTAAATAAAATTAAGTAGAACATTTTTGTTTTGTAGTGTAGAACTGTTACACGGTAAAAGAAAAAACCACCTAAGCTCTTTTTTTTTTCCCCCTCTTTCACGTTTTACCTATCATGCCGTTAAACTTTATTTTGTAAAAAGTCGTACATTTGTTTTTTCTGATTTTATCTTTTTGGGTCGTTATACTTTTGGTTACGGTAAAGAAGTTACGTGTAAATTATTATTTGTAGATATCTAGATAATAGGTATTTATATGTGTAGCAAATAATAGGATAATTGGTATATGTATAGCAGGAGAGTTTTCCAGTGTTTGAGCCATCTTAGGCGAGGGTTAGAGAGTTTGCATAGGTGGCAGTCATTGACTACGCAGCTGTGGCACGGGAACTCGTGATCGAGGAAGAGATCACCGTGGGTAAGCATCAGTAAGCATTCATCTAAGACTTTCCACCTCCCAGACATGGTATTACCGTTCTCTATGAGAGGGCGCTACCTACAGTGGACTTGGACGTCACAATTTGGAGGTAATTTGCAACGGAAACAAGAACGATACGTAAACTAGAGTATAACTGACGGACTGAAACGGTATAGCTTTATCCCAGGTTAGTTCTGAACTAAAGGCTTTTTCTGCCCAAGAAGGCGTAAACAGGAAAGGGTACAAAACTGTAAACATAGGTTATTATTAAGCAACGACATCTAGCCGAGTTTGCAGAGCATGTCCCGCAGGAACAGTGTAACTTCACAGCACTCTATCCCATAAACCTAGTCCGGTTTGCATAAACGCCTCCACTAGTACAAAACCGCTACGCGGTAGAGTTGCTACCCGCGGTGTCAGGAGGGGCGTAGAGCCATAAGGCGCTACCGCGATAATACTGAACTCTACTACCTAAGGTGGTATAATTCGAGGGTACACCCTAACATAAACCCGGAGTCCCGGAACTGTGTCTGGTCTACAGGCGCGAACTAGTGAAACGCAACCTGGTACAGTAGGTCTGGCTCTGGATCAATCGCTCTATAAGGCAACTTTCATTCTAAGCAATTCATGAAAGACAAATTGCATATACACTAGACATATATGTATGTAGCTTGTTTTTTATTTTATTTTTCTAGTTTGAATGTCCTGTTGTATGATAGATGATAATACTTGTATGTATGTATATATATATAAGAATAATGATAATGGTGATAGTAATAATAATAATAATAATCATATATAATAGAGAGAAAAATATGTAAAAAAAAAAAAGGGCATATATATTTCCTTTTCATCTTTTTTAAGAAATAATGTATATAAATATAAGGATTTGAATTGAAGAAAATACATATATATGTATATATATATACATATATACATATAGAACAATAATAACAGGGCATAATGTTAGGGAAGGAATGTTGAAAGTGGGGAGAGGGGGAGTGCACACAGGAGAAGGAAAGAAGGAAAGAGAGAGATGTCAAAATCATGAGGACAATGCCTTTCTCTTTGTTTTCATTAACTTTTTCACCTGGCTATCTCTTGAGCACGTAGGATCTGATTGGAAATGACGACCTCTTGCATCGGAACGAGCAAACGATTTCTGACAGCAAGGACAACCGTATGGCTTGATACCTGTATGGATACGCGTGTGGCGATCAAGGTCATGACGACGGGTAAATGAACGAGTACAGAAGCTGCATTTATGAGGCTTCTTTTCTAATAAAGGACAAATAAAGTAACCATTGTCGCTGCCAAGTAGTAGAGGAGAGGATACTGTATCCTCCAAATCTTCTTCATCTTCTTGACTGCTTGACATACTTAAAGGGGAGGACGTACTAGCAGAACTATCGTTGTCATGAATGGCTATAGTGTGACCAGATAGGAAATCCATACCATGCCACCAATGCCAAAGGTTTTGATCCTGACAGATACCTATAGGTTCAAGTTGATCAAAATCAACAACCAGACTACTCAGGAATTCAGTATCAAATGTGGGTGACTGCATATTTTTATGTATTTATATAATGGCCAATGGTTTATGCTATTTAAAAGTATACAATATAGAGCAATATTTATTCTTTAATGAGGTAATATAATATTAATAATAATAACAAGGTAATGTTAAACAATATGTATAAAATGACAATAACAAATGTAAATTAATTGCAATTGAAAACAAGGGAAATTAAATAATGATAATAAAAAACAGAAAAGAAAGGAAAGAGTAAAAAAAGAAAACAGTTTGTCAATACATTTATATACTTTTTTTTTTTTTATATATATATACACATATAAACAAATAAGCCAGATTTTCTGGTAACTTCATGTTAACCTAAGAAAAGAAAAAAAGCATATCCTTAATTTACCTTATTCTCCTACACCAAATTAAGGAAAATAAGAAAGTCTTTTTTTTTTCTCCCTTTTTTTTTTTCTATAACTTTATACTTTACATATCAACGCTTTTATTTTGAATTTCATAAATGAAATAAAGTATTGGGTGTAAACTAAGAAAACACATGATGCAATATTTTATATAAAGAAAAAGGTTACACACGAGCGATTCGTTGTATTACGTACCAAGACTTCTATAATTATAATAGCATTAAAATATATTACAAAATGGGTTACAAAGATAAACCAATTGATCTCCTAGGCAAAATTAACTTCTTTTTTTTGAAAAAAAAATTAGATTTTTTTTTGTAGTTTTTCTTTTTTTTTTTTTTTTTTTATTCTATTCTTACCTTGGTAGCCGCTTCTGTTTCTAGCTTTACTCTCTGTTCATCTGTCAAATCACCTCTTTCTTCAGCTTTCTGTAGTTCAGTGTAGCTTGACTGAAGATCCAATGCAGAGCGTAATGTTCCCACCGTCTCACTGAATATATAGCCCTTTTCTTTAACAGAATGAAACATACCACCAAAACCAAACACTGACAATCTTGCCAAGTAAGTCTCTGCTTTGCTAAGATAAGTGTAACCAATTGCATGGAGTAATTCGACACCATGACTTTCCTTTTTTAAATCCTCTGCTTCTATTTGAATAATATTGGAAAATGCGGCACATCGAGCCTCCTCTGATGTATCATTTAATTCTGTATATAAACTAAGCTTGTTGATGAGTTTAACACACAAAGCATCCACACGCTTATTTCGAACTTGTGCTCTTTCTTGTTCCTTTTCCCTTTTCTGCTCTTCACGTTCCGCCTTTTGCTCCAGTGTCAATGATTTAAGATCTACTTCCTGTTCATCTTCCTCTGCTGTCTCTAATGCTGTCTGCATGTCTTTACCAATGGATATCTCACCAATAATATCAACAAAGCGATCACCACCAAATGATTGTTTAAAAAATTGCTCAGGATCAACTAAGTTCAAAGTAGTGAAAGGTAAGAATATGCTATACGCACACTTTAATAACTGCCAGCTTACCAAATCCACCATCTGGTCTTAAACCTTTCTCATGACCAAGCTCATTATAAGACTTTCTTAGCACAGGATCTGATAATACTTGGTATGCTTCTGATATTTTCACAAACTAAGAGAGGAACTAAATATCATAAAACATATAAAATAAGATATGAATGACTTTACCTTTTGTTCTGCTGTTGGATCGTCAGGATTCTTATCAGGGTGATACTTTATAGCCATTTTCCTATAAGCCTTTTTAATCTCATCTTGTGTAGCCTGAGGCGAAACACCGAGAATGTCGTAATATTCGGTAGAAGCAGGGTTCTCGTCTAGAAAGTATATGGTACATATATTGAATAAGTTGTCATTTATATCTCTCTCTCTTTATTTAAAATACCTGTTCCTCTCTTTCTTCCCCACTTGGAAGCAGTTGTTGTTTTCACTTTAGTACCAGAAGCGTCGATATCATAACTTGCAGTTTTCTGACAATGCCAGCATTCTACTTGTACTTTTGTATTCTTTACTCCTGTCTCAAGTAGAAATTCAATTGATTCCTTGCATTCTTTACAGCTTGTTTTAAGGTAAGGTTCTGGTTTTCTAGATTTATAAACCATGTGTGTGTTTTTTTTGAAAAAATAAATGAACAGAAGAAAAAAGAAAAACCGTGTTGCATATCTTTTTTTAAATTTCTAAATCCATATAGAATACAGCGGAATACTAGTTCCACCAATCAAAATAATCCATTCAATCAACAGAAATAAGGATCCTGTGAAAGTCAATTGAAAATGTTGCTGAAAACAAAGGTTACCCTTTCAGTCATATCCACGTGGTTCATGCGCACACTCTTTTTCATTTGGAATGGATAAAACTATTCCATAAACGACAATAGCAGTGGTAGTTCATGAATACTTTGTATGAAACAAGTAACAGAATATAACATACTCTTATTTCAACTATAGTATCCGTTTCTTCATCTCCTCTGTTTGAAATCTAGATAAACTAGTGTTGTCAGTCATGTTTATGTAACAATAGTGCAGAGTAAACTACACTTCATCATGTCAACTTTGTGACGGCTAAAAATTTTCACAGCCACCACTTTTTTTATAAAAAAAATCCAAAGACTAAAAAAAAAAGAAGCAGGCATAACTCTATCCGAAATAAAATAAAAAAAAACAATGGCCAAAATAAAGCAAGAAAAAGCAACAAGTGATTCCAAAGAGAAAACACCCAAACAACTTCAAGATTTCTTTGGCTTCAAAGTAATCCCAGTTCTTGTCAATGAAAATACCAGACACTTCCTCTATATGAGAAAGCACGAAAGCAAATCACTCATCGATGAATCCATCAAGGATCGTACTCTTTTCCTGTTAAACTTACCCTTTGACACAACACCCCATCATATTAGAAAGCTTTTCAAGGACTGTAAAATAGCCCACATCACCTTCAGTGGCTCCGAATTACCTGTGGCCGAAGATTTTGCTCAACAAAAGAAGGGCAAAAAACTATCAAAGAAGGAAAAGTTAATACAAAAAGAAGAGGCGGCCCGAGCAACAAAACAATTAAGGCGATTACTCCAAGGTGGATCATCCGCACATATTGTATTTACAAAAGAAGCTGAATTGGAAAATGCCTTGAATATGAATCGAGTAGAGAGAAAATGGTCCAAGGATTACGAGGAAGAGCAACCACTTGGATTAGAGAGTAAGTAGTTACATTTTATAATATATAAAATGTCACTAATACAAAAATGGGTGTATATTTAGGATATATATTGGCTTATGAATACTCACGACCTGATCCTGTTGAGCTTCAACAAGATGTGGATACATTTATGCACAAGTTTAAGGCAGATGAGTATGAGAAGGAAAGACAAGAGTTGGAACGTATGAATCAGATGGACGACGATGGTTTTACTGTGGTTGTGCGTCATAAGAAACAGAAAAATACAGATGGTTCCATCAGTGTTGCGGCTGTTTCCACTGATATGGCAGAAGCACAGCGTCACAAGTCAAAGAAGAAGGAATTGGTCAACTTTTATCGTTTCCAGATGAGAGATAAGAAGCAGAAAGGTAAAATAGGATTGATTATTGAGGGAGTTATTTGGGCTAATGATTTATGTTTGTTTTTAGAATTGAACGATTTAAGAAAACGCTTTGAAGAAGATAAGGCCAAAATCGCACATTTGAAGCAGAACCGCAAATTCAAACCTTATTAGAACACACAAAATAAACTATTATTAGAAAACAAAAAAAAAAGGGGGAAGTTTCTAAAAGTAGGAAATCATGAAAAATAAAAACCACGTTAAATGTTGATGGTTGATTTGGATAGCTTTTTCTCTTGGAAAAAAAACTCACCTTGTAAGTTACTGTGCATCCCACTCGGAGATAGATAAAAGTAAATTACTATTCATAAGTATAAATGGAAAGTGTTTGCCTCGAGTCGCATTTTCGCCTTGTAGAAATCTATGTCTAGGCTTCCTTTAAGAAATATGTGTCAATCTTCTTTAATTAAATAAAATGTTCAAGTTCGAGTATTATATTGTTCATCTAGCTTTCAAAATATCAGAAAACATGAGCAGGCAATGATAGCCACATGATGAACATATGCTTTTAATATTAAATAATTCAAGGAACCATGTTGTCTCTATTACTTTATATCTTGTTCTTCTTCAATGTGATGTAATATACCATGCTACATGGCTACTTATATCATACACTATTTGCTCTCAATAATTCTCCTGATTTATCTCAATTTCTTGAAATAAATAGTACAAGTGGCCTCCTGAAACGATCGTAAAGTAATAATCAGCATATACTCGCTCAGTTTGCCTTTTTATATCTCTATATACTCTTTTTTTTTTTCTTCGCAATAATACTAAAAAACCCCACTACTACTATTTGATTCTCTATTTATGTATATACAAAGTAGAACTTGATGCAGCTGTGGCAACAGCAAAATAAAATAAGGGGATAAGCATTAAAAAAACAGTATTTGACAAGGCAGGTGGTCACCTGTGTCACATTGAATACAAAAAAAGGGGGGGAAAGCAGAAAGAGAGAGAGAGAGAGATAAGTTTATTTGTCTTCTTCTTTCTCCTTCTAAAAAAACCATGCTTCGACAATTGAATAATCTATCGAGATACACTTCTTCTTCGATAAAATATGCAGCCAATAACACAGCGGCTTTTGTTGGCTTAAGTGTTGCATCGCGAGACGATCCTACATTACCTTCTCCTCAACTAGTCGCTTATTGGATCAATGAAACTCAAAAGGGCTTGGTAATGGAAATAGCAATTCTCTCCCATTCATTTAAAAAACCTTATTGTTATATACTAAATCAATCTCTACTTAGGACGCATTCTTTAATGACCAGTTTGATTTAGCGCAAACCATTCTTATGCAACATCATCAAGAATCTCCTTTTCATGCTGTCGGTTATGCGTTAATGTCGTTTGTAGAAGCACTACTAAGTTTCGAGTCGGAAAAAATTCAAATTGCAGTCGAGCGTATCAATACAGCAGAATTATTAGCACGGCAATTTGCAAAAAAGGCCAAAAAGCGAAATTGGTATCCACCGCTTGACGAAAGTAACGTTGCATCGTTATCATTTGAGGACAATGATACCACGAGACGTAAGAGAGTGCGCACAGCTGATATACAATATGAGCTGATCGCCACACATTGTATACTCATGTCCTCTACGCTTCAGTTCCTTCGAAATAACTGGCTGGATTATATGAAGGCGGCCTATAAATTACGCAAAGCCTACAAGTTGTATGAGCAAATGTTTGAGTCACTCACAGGTCAGAAAACATCTGAATATGCCTCCGTACTGCGATCTTCAAGGAGACTATCAGACCTGGGCATCTTAGCCACTGCACCCCCATCATTATCACCAACTATAAATGAGAAAAGATCAAGTATGTTTCATCCGAGAACAACGAGTTTCGACAGTTTAGTCACTACACTCAAGCAGAGGCCCGCCTCTATATTAGATAACATTGCATGTGACTCACTTGCTGCCGTCGAGAATTCTATTGAGAGCGGTATATTTTTTGGTATTGGTCTATTTAGTCTTATATTTTCTTTACTACCGCCACGAGGTATATCAATTGATCATAATACAAATAAACAGTACTGATATAGTTTATTATAGTAAATAGAATATTAAATACGCTAGGGTTTCATTCATCTCGACCTTTTGCTTTACATTTACTCACGAGATCGTTTAATAATAGAGGTCTTTATTCACCGTTATGTGCACTCACATTGTTGGCTTATTACACAAACTTATCACTCTTTATTCATCCTCATTTACTTCCTAGTTCGCTTCGTTTAGAAAATGCTCGCATTTTATTAGATCAGATGAAGTTGAATTACCCTGAGGGAAAGATATGGAAGCTACTAGAAGGTAAATTGTCGAAAATGGAGGGGAAAACAAGGCGAGGCGTTGAGATCTTGAGGGATGCAAGACGTCGAGATAATACACGTGTTCATTTTGGAAAATCATATCAAATTGTACGTACAAAAGAAAAGTCTATATATGATTTAGCTCAGCTCCAAGCCTTAGCTGTTTACGAAATGGGATGGTAAGAGAGAGAGAGAGAGAGAGAGAGAGAGAGAATTCATATATCTTGAATATATGGGGGATATTTATAGATTTTTCAAAAAAAAAAAAAATAGGGGACAAGTATTTTTAGGCGATTATTTTCAAGCAGCAGAGACCTTTTTCAGATTAGAAAGTATGAACAATTGGTCACGTGCGTTTTATCATTACATTGCCACTTGCTGTATGTTTGCAGATGAAGAATATGATAAAGCTGCAGTGGAGTTTATGCAGATCCCTGCCATCCTGAAAAGGAAAAGTCAATTAGGGGGTAAATTGTTACCCAATGAGATATTTGCAGAAAGAAAAATTAAACATTGGACAGAAAAAGCCAGAAAAATTGGCTTTCAAAAAAAGCGTCCTACTGATGAAGATATTACCTTGAATGGCACTATGCTGAAGCGAGTAGTGGCTATTCATCCACTATGGGAATTGATTTATCTTTGGAATGGATTCTCTCAACTCACACCATGTACCCTTCAATCAATGAAGCAATCCATGGAGACCACATTGGCCAATACGCCTACTGAGGAAATTGGTACCGACATGTCATTGCTTTATCTCTTACTTGGTGTGAGTGTGCGTGAGTTGGGTGATTTTGATTTGGCAGACATGTATTTACAGCAGTCGATTCGAGCCGAAGATATCAATAGCGAAGATCGATGGGTTATTTCTCATTGCATGTATGAAATGGCCGCCCTAAAATGCTTTCAACTTTTACAACCTACAACCAAGGCAGCAGCAAAGAGAGTATTATTAAAAGAAGCGCATGAATGGATTCGAAAATCCGAAAGGCAGCTCACAAATCCTATCCCGGATTCAGTTCCGACTGATGCGACTGGTGATTCCGATTGGGATAGCCGAATTCATGTGCGATGCCAGTTACTAATTGAGAAATTAGAAGATATAGCTAAAAGTATTGCCGATTTTTAATAATGATTATTATAGACTTTTTTCCCAACCATTTTTTTTTTTATTTCATATTATTATTCTTGTGTTTTTACTTTTACCCATATTTTTTGTGTACTAAATGTCGTGTAATAAAGTTTCCCAAAAATGAATGTATAAAAGAAGAGTGCTTTTCCCCCTCTCCTAATGTCGTTTTTCTCTTCTCACTTTATCTTTTAATAAAAGAATCGAATTTATAATAAAAAATGTCCAAAGTTTATGTTATTGGTGTTGGTATGTCCAAGTTCATTAAGCCTCGTGGCGAAGTTGACTACCCTGAATTCGGTTTGGAAGCTGCTGTCAAGGCTTTGAACGATGCTGGTATTTCTTACGACAAGGTTGAATTTGCTGCTTGTGGTTATGTTTTCGGTGACAGTACCTCTGGCCAGCGTGTTCTTTATCAGCTTGGTATGACTCAAATTCCCATCATCAATGTCAACAACAACTGCTCTACTGGTTCTACTGCCCTTTATCAGGCACGCAGTGCTGTTGCCTCTGGTAATGCTGAATGTGCTTTGGCTCTCGGCTTTGAGCGCATGTCCAGAGGTTCTCTTTCTCAAGTTTTCACTGACAGAGCTGATCCCCTCGGTAAAATTTGAATTCATTTTTATTCCGCTATTTTTTTTTTTTTTTTCAAAAAATTTCTCACACTTATTTTTTTCACCCGCTAGATTATCTTTACTCGAGAATGGATCAACAGGTTGGTCTTAATGCTAAGGCTCCTGGACCTGCTCAAATCTTTGGTAATGCTGGTGATTATTATATGAAGAAGTATGGTTCCACTCCCAAGCACTTGGCCAAGATTGCTGAGAAGAACCATCGTCACAGTTCCAAGAACCCCTACTCTCAGTTCCGTGATATCTACACTTTGGAACAGATTGAACAATCTCCAAAGGTTTACAACCATTTGACCAAGCTCCAATGCTGCCCTACTTCTGATGGTGCTGGCTGTGCTATTGTTGCTAGTGAGTCTTTTATCGAGAAGCACAACTTGTGGGATCAAGCTGTTGAAATTGCTGGTCAAGCTATGGCTACTGATTCCCCCAAGATGATCTCTACTGACGGTAGAGAATGGGCTGGTAGCGACATGACTCGTCGTGCCACCGAATTGGCTTATAAGAAGGCTGGTATCACTGCTGACGATGTCCAAGTTGTCGAACTCCACGATTGTTTCTCTGCTAATGAGGTAAGAACTTGTGTGTCTGTGTAACCAAGCATTTATTGAAATTAAATGAACTATTTTCTTCTTCTAGCTTATTACTTATGATGCTCTTGGTTTATGCCCCGAGGGTAAGGCTGGCGATTTGATTGATTCTGGAAACAACACCTATGGTGGTAAGTACGTTATTAACCCCTCTGGTGGTTTGATTTCAAAGGGTCATCCTCTTGGTGCTACCGGTCTCGCACAATGCACAGGTAAAAAAAAAAAAAAAAAAAAAATCGATACAATCGCACTGACGGATGATTTTGGATTACCTGTATTAAGGTATAAAACAGAAAAAAAAAAAAAAAAAAAAAAACTTTATTATAGTTATGGTTTTTTTTTTGTGGGGTAAAATGCTCATTTAGTTTAATAGAACTTGTCTGGCAAGCACGTAACTGGGCTGGTGAGCGTCAAGTTCCTAACGTTAAATATGCCCTTCAACACAACGTTGGTTTAGGTGGTGCTGTCGTTATTACCGTCTACAAGAAGGCTAACAAGAATCCTTGCCAACCTCGTGTTGGTTATAACCCCGCTGTTGAAGCTAGACCTATGTCAAAGGAGGAGTACTTGAAGGCTGCTGCCCCCAAGGCTCGCCAAGGTGACTACTTGCTTGAGAGAGCTAAGCTCTAAGTCAATTGTTTATTATATATAGATATCTGAATAATTTAACTTAGAAAAAATACATATGTATTATATAAATAAAATAAAAATAAGTTTCAAATAAAAGTTACGAATGTTTTCTTTATTAAATTGTATTTGTATATATATATATCTACTGATGAGTATTTATCGACCTAAAATGAATAATATGAATGAATAATGAGATTTTAAAAGTGAATAATGCACAGAATATTTTTTTTTAGTAATCTGTATCTTAAATATTTACCCATCCAACCACCATCAACAAGAAGAATTTCACCATGAATATAGTCACTTGCTCTGCTAGCAAGGAAAACAACAGGTCCTCCTAAATCCTCGGGCTTTCCCCATCTCTGAGCAGGAATACGAGCCATGATGTCCTTTCCTCTCACTGGATCATTTTCCAAAGCTTGAGTAAGATCAGTGCTGATGTAACCTACACACACACGAAAATTAAAAAAAAATGCGGGCATTACAAATGAAAAATATTTTAATTTTACCCGGAGCAATCGCATTCACATTAATACCATGCTGAGCGAATTCATTGGCAAAGGCTTTAGTCACTTGAGCCACACCACCTTTGGCCGCAGCATAAGCAGGTACCAAGATACCGCCCTGGAAAGACATCAAACTAGCCGTGTTGACAATTTTTCCCTTGATTTTATTTTCAATCATGTATTTTCCAAAGGTCTTTGATAAAGTAAAAACAGATTTCAAATTTGCTTGGATTACCAAATCCCAGTCTTCATCTGGAAACTCCTCTGCCCTTTAATAGATAAAATTTTAAAAAAAGAACCCTCTTAATATTGAATTCATGATTTAAACCCTTATACTTACTTGTGGCGCTTCTGAATTCCGGCATTATTCACTAGTATATCCACTTTAGGAAAAACTTTGAGTACGCGTTCAAGACAGTCTTGTAATGATGAGTGAAGGGATACATCACAATAGACAATCTCGCATTTTCTGCCCAGTTCCTGAACCTTTTTCTGCACTTGAGTGTTCTCAACATCACGTTGCAACAAGCAAATGTCTTTTTTTTTTTTTTGCATAATATTTACACGCATTATTATTACGTTTTCGATCATTTTTTATATCCCCTTACCTGCACCAGCTTGGGCTAAAGCCATCGTCATACCAAAACCAATACCCTTTGTACATCCAGTGATAGCAGCCACCTTACCGGTAAGTGAAAATAATTCAGACATTTTTTGTTGTTGTTGAATAAAGAACAGTAAAAGATAGTGCTCTTTGGTAGAGAAATATATAAAAATGACTTTATACAAGTCACAAATATACAAAACGGCAATAATCAGCCAATCAAGGAACCTACGGAGAAAAGAAAGACAAAAACCTTATCCTGAAGATCACCTGGCACATATACTTCACTTGTTTTATTTGACTTGATTTTCACATAGATATCATATTATCCCCGAATGTATACAATCTTGATCATTCTAATTTCATCATGAATATGCACTAAATCTCGAATTTAAAAAGCATGTATCAGCATTTAAAAAACGAATATGCTAAACAGACCCGTTATGATACATCTGAACTTAAACAGGAAAACCTTGTACTATATGAGTATTTCGTATCCAATATCAGCTTAAAAAAAAATAATAAATATATAAAGCAGTTAATAAAAGTAAGATAATATAATCAGAAGACATTAAGGGGACCACAATAAGAGAATTAAGCACAGCCAATCTCATACCACCACGCATCAAATCTCATCAACGTCCAGTTCCACTCAGGTTGTGCCACTGAAAATGCTCAATCATGCTGATAGCCTGGAAGCGTTCCTCTCCTCACTTGCTAAACAACCGTAACTATTTGATATTTTGAACATATGCAGAGACTATTTTTGAAAAAAAAACTGTGTCCATGTCCTTTTTCTGGTTCGTCTCATCCAAAATGACAATTAAACTGCATTGGTTTGTCATGATAAAACTAGTACATTTACTGTAAGACTTGTAGGGCATCCATTACATAGCGTGGATCGTCGACTGGAACCTTTTATGGCGCAATGAAAAGAAAAATCATCAGGCAGGTCGATTAATATCGTGGCAGATCCTTATCGTTACATGGACGCACTTTTATTTCTGACTCTCTCTCTCTTTCTATGTATGTATATTTTATTTAAATTTTTAGAGATCATATAATAAAAATTTATTTTCTTTTGAATGAAATATATATTCAATGAAAGAATCTAACACTGGCAGAATGAATGAATCCACATTTATTCTCGACTGAGTGCTTATCTATGGGAATAAGAAAAGAGAAGTATCCGTTCAGACGATCAAACCATTATCCATATGAGTTATAAGTTCTTTTTTCATGACACTTAGCATACATTGTATGATCTTGTTTTACGTTCGAATCAGTGTATTTGCCAAAACAAGATGTATTACTACATATAAATTTTACGATACGCATTCAAAAATGGAAGGAACGAGAAATCTGTTGCTTATGATATACTGACTGTAAATACTGAAGTATTTACTCTGTAGATAATGCTAGACCTACAACTTGAACCCAATTAAATTTATAAAATCAAAACCTTTTTTCGTTGTTCATTTGATTTTTCACTAGATTAAAAGTGAAAGGACTCTCTTTCTTCAATTCTTTCTCATCACAATGTTGTTTCTGTCAATTAAATTTTAATAATAAATACATTTCTTTATTGAAATGTTTAACCTTTATTATACATTTGATATATAATAAACACAAAAAAAAAACAGGCTAGCTCATTGTATATTAAAGAAAACAAGTGCTTATAATAATAGAGAATAAAGGCAATTGTGTGATACAAGATCTTAATACATAAAAGAAAGTGAAAGTTGTGGTTCATATTGGAAAACACTGTAAGTTGGTCATCATAACGATTCAGTTCTGGCTAAATAAACCAGAAAATTTGAAAATCTGCATATTTATTATATTTCTGCATTAAAGCGTGAAATAATGACATATTTATTATTATTATTATTATTATTATTATTGCGTTAGGGCTAGAAAGTCTGACCTATTTTATTTTATTAAACACTACTATTAAATAAGTCCATAATACAGCACTCAGAGGGATTATTTCTTTATTAAATTGAAACTGATCAAGCCGAGTTTAACCCTCCCACTCAGAAAGGGTACCTCTTCATAAAATGCTTGTCCATCCAAATAGGGGAAGACTGTACAATGCTAGTGGATGATCTTGTAGCAAACTCCTTGATCATTTGTGCACGTTCAAAGGTTATTATTGTGTAAGGTCGTGATGTTCAGTCAGAGGAAAGGGCTAAAATTTTTTTTGGAAAATGCTCTCATTTTATATATATATATATATTTTTGGCCGAAAACGACTGTTTTTTTTGTCTGATGACCCATCAAAATAATCCGAATGCAACATGGACACTGTTCAAAGAAGAAGAATAAAGTGAATAAAGAGAAGTGATATGAAAAGGATACATGTATGCAAAAAAAGATAAACACTTCTCTGCTGTTTAACTAATTTCAGTAACACCGACTGTCGTTAGTTTTGTACTCCTCTTTAATCTAAATAGAGTTTGATTTTATTCCAGAAGTATATCGAAGGCTATTTATTCATTTTTTTATTTGTTTATTTGCTTATTTTTACTTTGTTCATGTTGAGTAAGAAGAAAATAAAAACTTGCTTGTCTGTTTTTTTTTGTATAATCTAAAAAATCAAAGAAAAGGGAGCATCAAATTTAAATTTTGTTATTAGAATAATTAACGAGATGGAGTCAGCTTTCACTTCTGCTAATTATCAGCGATGATGAAAAAAGTTATATTCACTACAATAATCAGATGAATCACTTCCCTGTTAAAGTTCTTCCTCAATTATTTAGCAAAATTGGTCTAAAGAACAGACTAGAATGTCTATTTGTTTGCCATTTCTTGGAACAAAGCACTTTACTTTATAACCCTTCTATATCCGATGGTCAAGTTCCTAAATTTAAAGACATGGTCGAACACTTCTCATATCGGGGAGAACAAGTGGAGTTTATATCGCTACTTTGCCATCTTGGTTCTACTTTCAATAAAAGAGCACTTTTTAATATACTCCCCAACTTGTGAGAACCTGTACTAAAAAGGTTTAATATCCAAAATACGAAACAAAATTATAACAACAAGGAATTCCATTTTCTGCATCTCACATTAAAGTTATATATAGGATGAAAGGCTTTGGCAAATGCTATTGGTATAAATAATCTATTTTTCATGTATGCTTGTAGAATTGGATATGTGTGTGTAAGTCTTCACTGCATTCAACAAACAGGTTCAATCCTGTAATTAGGGTGACAGGCCTTACATTATAAGGAATTTCACCAGAGACTTGACCTGCATTAGCGAGTTATAAATCTTTGGTAGAGGTTAAATTACTATGTATTGTTTACATGTTTATTAACTTGACTCCAACATTATTTAACTGAAGGATTTCCAAAATTGGCTTTTTTTTTTGGTTATGTGAAGGCACTGCTGCTAGTTGAATAAGATATTTCCAAGAAATCTAGTCCAAGTGTTTTTTGAATCGATTACACAAATTCGAAATGACTAATTGATGTAGCATTTCGTCTTATTCATTGTGATTTGATACTATTGAGAAATTACCTCGGCTATCAGAAAGTGCTATATAATGATGTGATCTTTCCTTCTTATCAATGGATTTCTCTCAAAATTTATAAAATTTCACTGAAAGAGTTTCAAGTATTTTTCAAAATCTTTGACCAGTTTCACTATCCTGTTACATTATTGGGCAACGCATTGTATGACAAATATAATGCAGTGTATTAAATGCCTTTTTCTTTATTATAACTTGTCTTACTGTACTCAACTATGAGGAAATGTATATATCACTGATAAAAAGTACCATCTTAAAGTCCATCAATCCTGGCAAAGGATACTCAATTTATTGAATGATAAAAATATCAAATAAAACAATAACCGCCTTCAAAAAAACTGTAACTAGATATGCAAGACTTGACATTGAATTTTGGTTCAAGCTATCTAAAATCTAGATTATCCCTGTAGCACTATTGACTCCCGTTTTCTTTTCTATCGTCAATTGGAGATATTTCGATCAACAAAAAAAATCATATAAAAGAATACTCTTTTTTTCTTAAAAAAAAAAACTCAATACGTCACAGGATGTTGGTGATACGTGAACTTGGTGTATAAAGTACACCAAATACATTTTGTTCAACATAACCCAACTTTTTATATCTATGGTTTTCACATCAGGAATAACTGAGCTTGGCTCAAAATGGATGAAAGTTCAGTGAAGCACAGAAACGTACCGATTACTAGGTAAAATAAATCGATTAGAAGTGACATTAAATACTTTAATAGTATTAGATGCTAAATAATGTCAAAAGTATAATATGGATCAGAAAAAGGGAGAGAGCGAGAGACAATATCTTAAATTAGACATAGTCCCCGAGTTTGTGGATTTCACCTTAGACTAAATATTATTGAAAGAACATGCAAGGTGGTATTTATAGATTTTCTTTTATATATATATTTTATCATTTTCTGTATGTTTATTTTGATTAAAAAAAGAAAAAGGAAATGTCTTTCTTTTGTCGTAAAAAGGGATGTAAACTTGTATCTATGTCTTATTATAGATGCTTGTGGGATAGTTAAGTGTGTTCATTTATTTTTATGTAATTTCAAAAGAGAAAATAAAAGGAAACTAAGAAAACAATATATATCCACTTATATTATTATTTTCACAATTATGCAGTGTTTTTTTCTACTTGAATTTAAAAGGTTAAAGAAGTTCTTGTTTTTTTCTTTATGCTAAATCTCAGATATCATCTAAACGTATTTGTAAATTCTATGTAACCGTTGAAAATACTATTTTTGGTGCTTTCCATTTTGCAAAGGTTCCTCTTTTTTTTTTTTACAGAATGAAGGTAATAAATTATTAAAAATAAGGTTGTGTCTGGATAAGTTTTTTTTCTCATTGATCTAAATGCATAATCATGGATTGGCTTTATCAAGTCCGCAATTCTATCTTTTGATTATAAACGTTGCAATAAAAAGAAAAAGGAAAGAGAGTTCTCAAAACAGCCTTATTTTTTTTTTTTTTTTTTTTTTTTTTTTGTATTTTTTTTTTTTTCAATACCGTATCGAACATAACTGATTTTGTCCGTCCCGTAAAATTAATTTGTAAACTAAAAGGATAACTGAGAAAAAAAAAAAAATTTTTTTTTTCCTCCACTTTTTTTTTCTAGAGCGATGAGAGGTAACCAGTAAAGCAACAATACCAATGGTTTTCTATGTTGAGTCGAAATAGAAGGTAGATGAAAACGATTCTCTAAAATATAATTTTAAGTAAAGACCGAAAATAACCTACACTCGTAAATAATTAAAGTTTTCATATTTTAGGGAAAAACACGAGTCTTACCCAAGTTTGTGTACTCGTGTAGTAAATAAAAGGAAAAAAACACACAAGTTGTTTTTTGAAAAACAAATTGACTAGGTAGAAGAAAATGGGTTTTTGCATATAGGTAAAGAGTATGAAATCGATGAGAATAAGTTTATCTACATCTTATTTTATTGCTTTCTCTTTCTATTTGAGTATACAACACTCGTAGTTTTGTCTTTTTACAAAGAAAAAGACAGAAAAAATAATAAAGCCTAAGGTACGGCTACGTGTATACGTATAACGTAGCGTCTTTTTTTTTAATGTCGTCGCGAACAGTAAGTTAACCCAGTCGGATTATTCTCACTTAGGTAATTTTGTCTTCACGCCATATTTCGTGGTAAATGGCGCAACAGCCACATTTTATTTATATAAGCTGTTTTTTTCTCTATTTACATTTGATTACTCTTCGTAAATAGTGTCCCCACTGAACTCTATGGATAATGGTTACTATAACAAACCATAGAGAAAAAAGAGTGTCTTCTTTCTCCGTTCAACATTGCCTTTGGCATGTGTGTGATTTTCTTTTCTTTTTTGTCTTTTTGTTTTTTTGTTTTTTTAACATCAAAACTTTTTATAGAACAACTCACGTATTACTCAAGTGGAAGTTGCTTATGATTTAAAATTTTTTTCAACAAAATTGATGAGAAAAATATACTTTACCTTTATCCGTAGAGATACCGTTCAAGAAGTTGGTAAAAGAAATACTAACATATAAATTTTTACTGTCTGGTAAGATTAACTATGATTGGAGTTAGACCACAAGAGTTATAACGGGGTTATTGGACCACTTTTGTCATCACAATGTTATAGTTAAGATGAATTATTACCAGATTAACTAACGACAATAAGAATGCGTAAGATTAGTGTTCTAGTTTGTTCTATGTGTCAGTAAAACCGCAAATAACGAAGCTTTCTATATATCTATATAATTTGATTATAATAATTCAAAATATGATAAAAATTGACCTTCGGTTCTTTTATATGTGCGCTAAAGGAATTAATTACATTTCGTGGATCAAGGAACACTCGTTCATATCAAGAACTGTTTACTTTTTTT
>MU622280.1:38101-48751 GCA_025399235.1 Backusella circina FSU 941
TTATTAATATAAAAGTCGATCCACAAGAAAATAAGCACCCGTGCTTTTTATTATTATTATTTTTATGAATAGAAAAGTTTAAATAGAAAATCTAGGATTCGATCTCTTTTTGCTAGAAATGGCAACACTTTTGCCATATATTTCAGCATTACTTTTTGTTTATGTCATTTTCGTATGCTCTTTTTAAAGAGATGAAGGACAATGAGAAATTAAAAGAAAAAACAGAATAATCTGACTAATAAAAAACGCTGGAACATCATTCATATAAAGTGAAATACGTAACTATTCATGTCTTTGTATTCCCCTGAACGTAAAAACAAAATAAAAGAGCTGAGATTGACTATATTTTGTATGACATTAACGATCTCAAATTAGTTAATAACTTTATATCAAAATATATCACTTTCTTTTTTCTTTTTGCCTTTCTCTCCCTCTCTCTCTCTTCTTTTTCATTTAGTAACAAAAATAGAGACACACTTCATATTCACGATACAACAAAAAAAAAAGAAAATTGATTTCAACGTTCAGTATTTCTTATATATATAAATATACATACATACATTTTACACTGTCAACTAAAGTTTAAGCGAACGGATTACACAAGAAAATAATAAATCGAAGCAATGGGAAATAGCATCAGTACAAAATCAAAAGCAATTGACAAACAGATCAGAATTGATAAAAAGCGTATCAGCAGAGAAGTCAAGATTCTACTGCTAGGTACAGAAATAAACAAAAAAAAAAGAGAATATAAGATTAATCATCATTTATTTAGGTGCTGGCGATTCCGGAAAGTCAACTATTATTAAACAAATGCGATTAATTCATGCTTCCGGTTTTTCAAAGATGGAAAGAGAAGGATTTCGAGCAATGATATTAACAAATGTAGTGGCATCAATGCATGCATTATTAGAAGGAATGCACTATATGGATTTAACCTTGCAAAATAAAATAAACTGGGTAAAAAGACTGAAGAAAACCCCCCCCCCACAAATAAAATAATATAAAAAGGGATCTAACCAACTTTTAATTTAGAACTATATCAGTATGTTTGAACATCTCCCTGTCACATTACAAGGAGATCAGCCTTATCCTATAGAATATCTCGAGCCTTTAAAAAGCCTTTGGAAAGATGAAGGAATACGAACAACATTTTCCAAAGGAAATACATTCGCCATGAATGAAAATATTGAATAGTGAGTTTTCCAATCCTTTTTTCAATTTTTATAGACTAAAATTTTCATATTACATTTAAAGCTTTTTCGACCAATTAGACAGACTTTTCACAGCGAATTACAGTCCAACAGATGCCGATATTATTCACTGTCGAATAAAAACAACAGGTAATATGAAAATAAGTCTGTGTTACCATTGACCAACATCCGCTCTCTCTCTCTCATTTCCAGGCATCGTGGAAACTAAATTTCGAAACGGAACAATCATTTACCGAATGTTCGATGTAGGAGGACAAAGAAGTGAGCGCAAAAAATGGTAAAGTTAAAAAAAAAAGTCTTTTTTTTTTCTTGTGAGATAACGCCTCTACAAAATTCAGGATTCATTGCTTTGATAATGTAGCAGCAGTGTTATTTGTAGCTTCTATGAGTGGTTATGACTGTTGTTTGGTTGAAGATAAATATTCTGTAAGTTGGACCTTAATTCAATATATATATATGAAGAGACTAATTTTATTTTCAATCTTATCTAGAATCAGGTAAAAAAAAACGTGTCAAAAAATAAAAACACCTCTAGATCAATTTTATTGATGATGATTATGACTAAAATATATTTGGTTTCTATTTATAAAGATGTATGAAGCATTCATGTTATTTGAATCAATATGTAACTCAAAATGGTTCAAAAATACATCCATGATTTTGTTTCTAAACAAAATGGATCTATTTGAAAAGAAGATGGCAAAATCCATCATTTCCGACTACTTTCCCGATTATCAAGGTCGGTTTTAATATATAAAAAAAGAAGAAGAAGGATTATATATATAAACTAAATTCGTTATGCTTTACAATAGGTCCTCCAAGAGATGTGAGCCAAGCTAAAGAATTCTTTAGAAAACGCTTTGTCAATCTGAATGATAATCCAAAGAAAGAAGTTTATGTACATTTCACAGTAGCAACAGATACAAAACTATTGGCTCACGTAATGGATTCGGTATCTGATAGTATTCTTCATGAAAACCTTCAAACCCTTTTACTCTAACAAGAAAATATATATCAAAAAAAAGAAAGAAAAGAGCAATATACCACTTAGATATTACTACTATTTTATAAATATATATATATATATATACACTACTACTACCACCACTATTAGACAAAAACCACACACACACACACACACACACATAACCCTTCCTTTCTCCTTTATTATTGCCTCGCTTACTGAAGAGACATATTAATAGATTCTCATCATTGCATTATCTAAAAAAAAATGAATATCGATAAACATGAGCATTTTATTATTAAATTATCTACTCTAACACAAACACACTTATTTATTATTACTATTATTATTTAACACAATCCCATATTTCTATTATTGACCATATCAATCATTATATATATATTCGAATAAAGACATTCCGAAAAACAACAAAAAGCCCAATTAGATAAATTCAGGTGAGTTTCACATTGTTCATCAACGCATTGGTTCCAAATACCCAGCAATAGGGAACCACTAAAACAGCTTTCCACTTATTAACGATCACATGAATACTTTAGCAACAAAAAACTGTAAATTGTCAATAGCTGTGTGTGTGAGCATATAAACATTGTTTTTTTACGCCTTTTGCACGACCGTTTCAATACACTTTGTCAAATGATTTTGTCATTTTGATAAATAAATAAATAGTTGCATGTGAAGGAGCATGTTCATAAAAAAGAAAGATGGGTGCAGTTGTCATGGTTATCTTATCTTTATGTACACAGTAAATATGGCATTTTTCTATATATTGTTTTTTTTTTAAAACTCTTCTTCATCGTCTTCTTCCTCTTCCTCTTCCTCTCGTCTTCGTTTCATTGCTTCATGGGATTGCATCACATCGGATGCATCAATATCCAAAGAGAGCTTTTCTGCAGTTTTAACGGGCATGCGTCCCTAATACAAAAAAGTTAAGATTCTAGTGTGTAGCGTATTATTCTATGTAAATAGTTACATCGGGCGCAATTGAATAATTGATACCAGTCAGGCAGTGCTTATCAGAGGGTAAACGGACACCGTATTTCTCAGATATGAGAGGGAGTGCATTTTTATTTCTTTCATGGGCTAGTTCCGAGAGAAACTATGACATTATATTAGCCCCCCCCTTTTTGTTTTTGTTTACTTTTTCTTTTACCTCTTTTGGTGGTGCTGCTGTAAAGGAGGTGTTTACGCGTTCTTGAATAGCAAGTTGTATATCTTGAAGATCAACCTCATCCTTACTTGCATGTTGAGAATAGGTTACTGCATCTTGAAATATGTTTGTTGTATATTCTATATATATATATAATAGACATTCAGTTATTTTATTTTTTTAATTCCTCTCTCTCTCTCACTATATTTATAAACTCACGATGTGCAAAATCAAGTAATTCCGTCATGACTTTTGGATCATAGCTCTTCACTCCTAAAGTTTGAAGTATCAGAGTGTCAAGTCTTTTGTTTGAAAGTTGTTTAGCATTGTTGTTGTTTTCTGAATCAATATCCATTTCTCAAATTCAGTTTGATTGAAATGGATCATTTTGTCATAACCAGCAAGAGCAGAGAAAAAATAAATAAAAATAAATGCGGAGTTTAAATCTCAACGCATTTTGTACAAAGCCGTCTACACTTCTCCTTAACAACTCTAAAATATATTTTCATTTCAGCTTGATTTGTTAAATATGATTTGCTAAATGCACTTGATTTGACTAGAATGATATTTACCAATCATCTTTTCCCTCCTTTTTTCTGTTATTGATTCATGTATTGATAGACCCAAAATGAAGTGTGGCGTAAACAACACCTCTTTTTTTTTTGCCCTAAAACTCGCGTCAGAAGATAGTTTTGTTTTTGGTTTAGAATGAAACTCAAAAAAAAAAAAAGTGTTTCGAAAGTTTTTTTTCACATATAAAAAGCAAGTATGTAAAAAAAGTATCTCTCTTTCCCTCCTCCCTTTTTCTCCCTTCTCTCTCTCTTTATTTTTTTTTCTTTAATGAAAGCTGATTTTTGTGTCGATTACCTCTCACACGAATGGCACTCTTCTGATACCATTCAAGCATATCGAGAAATTCAAAATCAAATATCAAAAGTCTCATTTGATACAATTACAAAACAGCACACCTTTAAAGATTTAAAAAAAATAACAAATGAAAGAAACCAACTGATGCGATATCAGAATGCCATTTGGAGACAAATGACAAAAACGTGTACTAAGCACCTTGGCACACATAACGACAAGATCGATCCCTCTACAGTCAATTGGCAAAAGGAATCTGATATCACCTGGCTCTATGGTCCTCTTTATCTACCATTGTCACTTTGCTATACTGATGATGATATCTATAATACAACAAGCACACTACCATCGCCTACTTGCACAAGATCAGAGTGTATACGAGTACTCTTCAAGTTGAGCCATAGTAAGCGTTACTGGTCTAAATGTGTTTCAGAATCTGGCAAACAAACACAAAGACTATCAGTACGTTTTGATCCTGATGTTACCAAATTGGAATATTTACCGGAATCACCCGTCAATGAATCTATTCCTTGCCTTGATGATGAGGATGAGGAGGATGATGAGGATAAAGAGGATGAAGCATTTCTCATGGCCATTGTTTATATTGGACAGTACATAAAACAGCTCATATTGACAACATTATTTGGATCACAAAAGGAACAAGAAAATAAGGTTATTATTTCACCGGAAAGGAGGGAACTCACTAAATTCTGTATATCCATCGCGTCTTTTGCTGCTTGGTTGATATATCAAACCATTGTTTTATTTTCAACAACAATCAACCGTACTTTTGGTGTTTCTCATCAGATTAAAGCAAGTTGTTAACAAAAAAAAGGTTGTCAATTTAGAAAACCATTTATATATACATATATTTATATTTATTTTGTGCGGAGTATAATCTATCCCACTGTTGTAAAACTCTTTTTTTTTTAAAAAAAACAAAAGAACAAGAATGTTGTAAACATCAGGTCAAAATTGTTCAAATAGTAATAAAACAATATAAAACAAAACAAACAAATGTTTCCATAGATTATAATGCACTGACTTGTATTAGAGCTAAATATATATAACAAAGGTTCTAGACAAAGATAAGCAAAAAACAAAAAAAAAAAAATATCAGTTTGAGGTATGAGATGCCTTTTATGCACCTATTACATCTTGACTCGTTTTTTTTTGGCGCCAAAAAAAAAGAGAGAGAGATCTATTGCATATTTAAAATGAGGATGAAACCTTTTAAATGCATCAAAGAATTACTATATTGGAAATAGATATACTCTTTAAGTCTATTTGTATATATAAAAAAAAGAAGGGAGATAAGACTCTCTGAACGAATACGACACGTTTGATGCTCCTTTTTCTTGTTTTATAATACTGCTTTTATCTTTTAAATAGATCAAAGGAAAAAGAATATATAACAAAAGTTATAAGTAAGGAAAAAGGAGGGAAGTTGTTGCACATGCAAGATATGTTGGTTTTGACTATTGTTAGCGAGATACAGTCTTTATTAAAGTAAAAAAAGAAAAAACAGGTGATGATTAACCGAAGATATCTACAGCTTTGTAATCGTTATTTTAGAAGAGGGAAGCTATCTTGCTTTCATTGATAATACGTAAAATAAAGAGAGACTTTCTATTTAAAGGCTTTTTTTACATTTACATTTACCATTCTTGTGAAACAAAGATCTCCAAACATGTTACGATCAATATATAAATAAATAAATAAAAACGGAGACTCTGTAAATGCGTATCGTTTTTGAAGAGAACACATCTATATGTAAAACTTATCTTGTAAAATAGATTAATATCCAAATGGTTCCTGGTTCCTGACAAAAGAGAAATAGAAAATATAAACGAGTTTTTTTGTTCTTATTTCTATAAACACTTTACTACTTTTGATTATCAATCAATACTATTTGCCATGAGAAGATTTATACCTTGACAGCTGACTAAAAAGTGATAAAACCTTATTTTTTGATTATTTTTAAGCGTGTATCTCTGGTAGAATGTATCATTTATATAAAAATAACCTGCAATTAATTTTAATATCTTTATATATTCATTAATTAAAATAGGCTCTGTAGGGTGACAGCCATGGGAATATAATATAAAAAAAAAAGAAGCCCTTTTATCCTTAATTATGCAATGGAAAAAAAAAACTTTTTTTCTCTTCCAATGGGTACAACAATGATGATGACGAAAGAGCAAATAACGCCTCGTTCCAATCAAAAGACAATTCACAGTTTTTTCACCAAAAAAGGCAATTTTTTTTTATTACGGAGTTGTCAATTCGGAAATAAAAAAGACAGTACATGAACCTGACCTCACTTGTGACCTAAAGGAGAGAGAAAGAGAAAGAGAGATAACCGAAAAAAAAAACGAAATATAAACTCCTTTTTTTCTTTTCTCTCTTCTTCTCTTTTTCTTCTTTTTATTTTATTTCTATTATGCCTTCTTCTTCAACGTTGGGCACAACAGCCCTTGTACTGGTGATCGGTATGCTGGTCTCCGGTGTATGTAATACAATCTTGAATAAGTTTCAAGACATGCAATGTGTGGGTAATTGTGATGATCCCGATCCTAAAAAGCGACACTACTTTGAGCAACCTATTTGGCAAACGTAAAAACGAGAAGAAGCAACAATATAAAAAGAATATTTATATGCTAAAAACAAAAACAATCCTCTTTAGATTAAATATGTTTGTGGGTGAGTTTGCTGTATGGTCTGTCTATATCTATCAACGTCATCAAGCCAAGAGACAAATAGCGAATATACCACCATCCACTGTCAATCAAATGGATGCTTCTGCACTTGTTGATGCTATTGATAACGACATTGCAAAGAATGAATCAAATCTTATTGAATTGACAGGTTGGAAGACATTGTTGTTTTGGATTCCAACAATGTGTGATTTGCTTGCTACTACTGTAGGTTTTTTTTTTTTTTTTTTTTTTTTTTTTTTTTTTTTTTTTTTTTTTTTTTTTTTTTTTTTTTTAGATAGATAAAGGGGGAATACTAATTTTCTTTTAAAAACCAGGTAATGAATGTGGGTCTTATCTTGACTTCAGCCAGTGTTTATCAGATGTTACGTGGTGCCGTTGTCATTTTTACCGGTATCTTTAGCTACCTCTTCCTCAATCGTCGCCTGCGTTATTTTGAATGGATCTCACTGGTCATGGTTGTGTTAGGTGTGGGTATTGTTGGTCTCTCCTCTGTTCTGTTCCCTCAAAACAGACCCTCTAGCAGCTCTGAATCAAGCGAATTTGATTATGGTTCCCTGGTGGGTGTATTCCTGGTATTGGGCGCTCAGCTCTTTACTGCATCCCAGTTTGTGATTGAGGAAAAGATCATGTCTCGTTACAAGGTCACACCATTGAAGGCAGTGGGTTTGGAAGGTACATTCGGTCTCTTTTCCGTTTTGGCAGCGATCCCCATCCTTCATTTTACACTTGCAGGTCAGTATCCTACGTTTGATATGGTGCAAGGTTATCATGACTTTTTTGATCATGCGGCCGTGTGGCAGACTGGTTTGGCTATTAGTATTTCAATTGCGTTCTTTAATTGGTTTGGTCTTTCTATTACATCGTCTATTTCTGCTACCGCAAGAAGTACTATTGATGCATGCAGGTAGGAAGGATAAGCGTGTTTGTGTGTGTAAATGTGTGTGTCTAATGTAAGTATGTGTGTGTGTGTGTGTTTTCCTTTAATAGAACATTGTTTATCTGGATGGTATCTCTATTCTTGGGCTGGGAAAGCTTTTCATGGATTCAGGTTGTTGGTTTTGTGGTCATGGTAACAGGTACTTTCTACTTTAATGGTGTCCTTAAATGGCCATTTGTTAAGGAGGAGGATGAAAGTGAACGTGCTCCACTTTTGAGAAACCAAGACACTGAGCAATAGTCATTTTTATTTATCATTTCATCATTTTGCTTTATTTATATATAATACATTTTGTTTGTGTATCTTTCATTTCACTTCTTTTTTCTTTCTTTTTTTCTGTTGGTATAATAAATATATAAATTGATTAATGATTCTTGCTAATCACGAAAAATAATGAAACAAGAGCTATAAATGTAGAAGCGGAAGCCAAAATAACAATGCCTCGACTGGCAGGAAAATAACCTTTTGTAAGGGCATCTTGTGAGTGAAAGTAACGGATGCACGCACATATTAAATAAAACATCCCAATGAGGATAAATGCGATGCCTAATGGTGTACCAACTGCTTGTAATTCCTCAGCTGCTTCAGGATGTTGCAGAATAGTTTTATCAAAGCGGAATATCTGTGTCAAGGCTATTTTTATTATGTATTTATTGTAAATATAAATCTATCATTCAACAAGAGAAGAAAAAAAAAAAACTTACCCACACCAATGGATATGGTTGAAAGACTCGTTCTAACCCACGCTAAATAAGTTCTTTCATTTGCCATATGATCTCTTGCCACTGAAGCATGATTTTCTATATACAAAGTGGATGAGAAGGATCCAAAATATGAAGGAGGAGTGTTATTGTTATCATGCAGTTTTGATGTGTTTTGCTGATGTCGGCTGTTTTGATCCATGTCTTTTAGTGTTTCTATAGAACTTGTACTGGATGATCTATGTCTTTTATGCGCTCCCATTTGTGTGCTTGAAGAACTCGATTGTCTTGGTGTTGTAAAGGTTGAATAGGATAAAGTTTCATTATGTGAAGAGCTATTTTTATTATTCATTTTGGAAGAGTTTTTTTTTTTAAAAAAAAAGAAAAGTCGAAAAAGAAAGCGAAGAAAAAGAAAAAGGATTAAAGAGAATGGATCATAATTGTTTTATTTATTTATTTATGTGATTTTCTTTCAGGTGATGGTGGCGCCGACTAAATGAGAAAAAAGGGGGAACGTAGAAGATCAAAAGCTTATTCTTCTTCTTTTGATTTACGTGTGCATTCCACAAAGTATATTCATTCTTATTGTGGATGTTGCTAAAGAATAAACGTATTCTTCTGATCACTTTTTCTTTTTATAATTGTAATCAGTATTCTTTTTTACATTGTTCATTTTTATTTCTAAGAATAATTATATTTAATTAGAATGGAGTATACGTTTCTCAAAAGTTTCTTTAAAAAAAGAATGTTATGCCTTTTGATCTTTAAATTGCGCCATTTCTACTCATAAATTCATGACTAAACTCCGATGACTGATTAAAGTAGCTTGGTTGTGGAACCGATTATCATTTATATATATACACAAATTGCCTATTTCAGGATCATTAATATCAAACATATATATTGACGAAACAAAAACAAAAAAAAGGTGCCAATGGTTGCTTTCATCGCATAAATGGGTTGGTACAGTTTATAAAACATATTGATATGATGGTAGCACATATTTGATATGAGTCTAAAATGATATTGTATAACGAACAACAAATACTTTTACGAAAAAACAAAAGTGAATGATCAAAATGACTTTTTGATGTGACCAATGTAGCTTATTTGAAGTACACGTGAAATAGAAGTGATGAAACAATGAAAAAGAAAATAGCAAAAAGAAAACAAAACTGCTGTACCTCAGATGATGAACCATTATTATATTTATGATTACGAAAGATCTTGCTGTGAATATTGCAAATCTACAATAATAATAAAAAGATCCTGCCACTGTCTGAATTAGAAGGTTCAACATTAATGATTTTTCTTTGCCTAATTTGTTAGGTAATATGGAAATAGAACATAAGGCAAATGTAAGTTTGATACTATAAATGATAGGTAAAAGTATAGAATGTTACGTACTCTGAAGGTTTCGTAGCTGATGTTAGTTTCTAGGAATCCGAATAAAATGCCTTCTGGCAAATCTTACACTCACCTCTTATTTCAGTTAGTTATCTTTTGTACAATGAAGCCATCCAAATGTCATGCGAAGTCTTAGAATGTCAGAAGTTTTTTATCCAACGACTACTTTCTTTTCTTCACTTATAAGTTATTTATATATATCGAAAAAAAAAAAAAAAAACGTCTTTTTATCTACTTATTTTCTATATTTTTTCCCTACATTTCTACTTACGATGGCTAAAAATACTACATCTTTTATACTAGATTACATTCATCACCAATGTCTTAAACTGCAATTTTGTATATCTCTCGAGGTGTTGCCCGACATCTTTTACACTAGTTATTTCCTTGTAGAGTACTAAAAGTATGTTTCTTTCCATGCTCTCATAGATCATGTATTTCAAAATTTAATGTTAGAACGAAAGTTTGGTCTCTCTTAATACCATAAATATGCCCATCACAGTTCAGTGAACCAAGGTCCGTGTTTGATTATCTAACTTGTTACGTCTACTTGAAAACTTTTTTTTTTTTTTTTTTTGAGTTGGGTAAATCGACTTTATAAATATGATATATCGTTCTAAATGTGAACTCTCTATTTCGCTAAACATAAGGTAAAATATATAAATGAGATTTATA
>MU622280.1:48776-63613 GCA_025399235.1 Backusella circina FSU 941
TCATACGGTTATATAATAAGCAAGTGATAAACCTCCTTAGAGTTTAAAATCCACTTTATAATTTTTTTTCCCGAGTCTTTATAAATCAGTAATAACCACAGGGGTTTATTTTATTTTCCATTTCTCTCCTTATTTCTTACTGTTCCATTGATTTGAAAAAAAAACTACTTGAATTACAATGCAAAAGCAGCAAATTCATGATGGTAAAGTAAAACGCATAATAATGTATCATTTTTAGTCTAATAAATATAAAGAAAAGGATATTTGCATTAAAAGGCTAATAGTAACACCCATAATGTCTATCGTCGGTATTATCTTGATATTGATCACTAGTTTCTATCCTACTGATTCAGTCCATATCACTAATCTCAAAGTCAACAAGGAATATATTCGTGTGTGAGTGAGGTGAAGCAATTCGATGGAAATAAAAAAGTAACATTTTCATGGTAGCACAACTAATAGATTTGGGCCAGAGGGCACCGATTATCTGAGCAGTAAGAGCGAGTTTGCTCGTTTATTATTTAACTTGGATGCAGGTATATCCAACACGTTTTTTTTTTCTTCTTTCTTTTAAGTAAAATGACTTTATTTTATGTGGTTGTAGATTTCACACCTATTTTCGATTGGAATACCAAACATGTATTTGTTACTGTTGTTGCAGAATACCAGACGCATCAATATGTAAGTTAACCGTACCTATGAAAAGACGTCATTAATGGTCTCATTTCTTTTCTAAAATGAAGAAGATAATACATTAGGATCGAAATTTAATCTCTATTTGGGATAAGATTATTACAAGAAAAGAGGATGCACATCTACAATTACATAATGCAAGTAATAAATACGCTATAGTTGATATAAGTAACAGGTGGAAGTAAGCATTAAAAAAAGAGAATATATTAGCAATTGACAGAGTGTGGCGTATTGATGTTTTTCATACAGCTTTGAAACGGTCAGTCTGTCTCTCCTTTGGGATAAAACACCCTATTTTGGCACTTTTCAATCAGGAAAATTGAATAATGGCTCTTGTTTTATTATACCATCTTTTACTCCATTATCATAGATGCTAAACAAAAAAAAGTACATAGAGCTTTAATAAACCCTTTTGTTTATATTATTATTAATTTTAGAAAAAGTACATTTCCAAAAATAATAATCCGATCAATATTTATTGTTATTGAAAAGAACTACTTGCTATTTTAGCATTTCACCAATCAAAAACGCTCTGAAGCACTGCATAATAATAAGTGCCATTAAATAATGCAAACTAAAAAAAGCCATGATGTAATAACTATTTTATTTTTTTTTAAAGTTTATTTACAAAAATCAATTACAAAGTAACGATGTCATATTCAGACTTTACTGGTTCTTAAGAGTAGCAGAGGTATCATTCATGGTATTCTTGGCATCCGTGCTTGTAGTACCAGTTTGGGAAATATACGCCTTAGCCTTTCCATAAGCATCCTTTACGCCCTGCTCTGCAGTTTCCTGAGCCTTACTCAAACCAGTCTGGATCATGTGGTGGCCCTTTTGAATGTGGGAATCAACAATATCCTTGTTGGACATGTAAAGACGAGGAAAGGTAAAAGCAGAAATAACAAGAGCCAAAATAATATCCATGGTGGCAACATGTGCAGACACTTTCCAAATAATAAAGAAAATGGTCATCCACTTTAGACTGGTGAGTGTGTCTTCAACAAACACAATACGAGTCAATGCACGGATTACGGTTTCAGCTACCTCGATAAATACAGAAGAGTAATGGGTTACGGAATCTCTGTCGATATAAAGACTCTTTTCATTGCGAATCACGTTCTGATAAGGATGAGATGACTGGTCATCATAAATCACCTTTTGACTTTGGACCATAAAGTTGACATAGACCAAGTTAACAAGGGTAGCCATTGTGAGCACAGCAGCACTGATTTGCAAAGGAGAGTACCATCGCGTCAATAATATTGAACCTGCAATAGAGCCCAGAGCAATACCTGAGCGGACAGGCTGATTCCAGTGTAGAATATGGTATACTTCCCTTTCAATTCTGCTTGTGGTTTCATTACGTTGCAAGCTATCGAACTCTCTGTGCATTGTGGGTGAGACATTCTTCTTCTCTAGAGGAGGCTTCATTGAAGTACTCTCTTGATATGGACCATCTGGGGACAAGTTGTGTTGAGGAGTATTTCTACCAAGAAAACCATCTTGGTTGGTACTACGAAGATTGGGAGAATAAGTAGGATCGATGGCATCCATATTCTTGAGAGCAGGAGAGTAGTGAGAGGCCTTGCGATCATCATGATGGATAGTAGAGGATGCTGGTATGTTGGAAGTAGCAGCTGTAGGCATTGATTGATCGACGTACTCAAGATTAGGAATGGGAGGACCAGAGAAGTGACCAGAGGTACGCTTGGAGTGATGGTCAGATGGAGGAGTGATAGGTCTTGTGCTTTCTTTGTAGGATTCCATAATTGTTTCAAGATAAAAAGGATAAAGATGAGAAAAGGAATGCTTCTTTCTCTTTTTATATTTGAATGAGAGAAACTAAATGTCAAGTTGACATCATATCTTTCAAAATGGCTAATAATTTTAAACGCCTCCTCCGTGTGTTGATACAAGACAAGTCACGATCGTCATGTTTTCGTGTTTTTTTTTTTCTGAATAATTTTTTTTTTCTTTTCTAACTTAATAAAAAAAAAAAAACATTAGCATGGCAGCAACTAGTAACAATATGAAGATTGAGCAAGTCAAATCAACACCTCACGAAAAGCGTGTTGCCGCACACTCTCACATTAAGGGACTTGGACTACGCGAAGATGGCACTGCTGAACCCATTCAATCTGGCTTTGTTGGTCAGGAAAATGCCAGAGAGGTTAGGATTTACTTTCTTTTATATACTTTAAACTTTAATTATCTGAAAATATCAAGATCCTGACTGCTCTTAACACATACACATACACATACACACACACACACATTTTAGGCTTGTGGAATTGTTGTCGACATGATCAAAAGCAAAAGCATGGCTGGTCGCGCCCTTTTATTTGCTGGTGCACCTGGAACAGGTAAAACTGCCATTGCACTTGCCATTGCCCAAGAATTGGGACCCAAGGTTCCCTTCCGTCCTATTGTTGGCTCTGAGGTGTATTCTTCAGAAATCAAAAAGACCGAAGTCCTCATGGAAAACTTTAGAAGATCAATTGGTTTACGTATGAAGGAGACAAAGGAAGTGTATGAGGGTGAGGTGACAGAGTTAACACCAGAAGAGACTGAAAACCCCTTAGGTGGTTATGGAAAGACCATCTCTCATGTTATTATTGGTCTCAAGACTATAAAGGGAACAAAGCAATTAAAACTCGATCCCAGTATCTATGAATCTATTCAAAAGGAAAAGGTGACTGTCGGTGATGTCATATACATTGAGGCTAATACTGGTGCTTGTAAGGTAGGCTCTATTGTTGAAAGTGTATTTTGTCATTCATTCATATTAATGGGATGATTGGTGGTAGAGAGTGGGTCGTTCAGATGCATATGCAACTGAATTTGATTTAGAGGCTGAGGAATATGTTCCTTTACCAAAGGGAGATGTTCATAAAAAGAAGGAAGTCATCCAGGATGTCACTCTCCATGACCTGGATGTTGCAAATGCAAAACCAGAAGGTGGACAAGACATCATGTCTATGATGGGACAACTCTTGAAGCCTAAAAAGACTGAAATCACTGAGAAACTTAGACAAGAAGTGAACAAAGTAGTCAACAAATACATTGATCAAGGCACTGCTGAATTAGTTCCTGGTGTTCTCTTCATTGATGAAGTTCACATGTTGGATATTGAATGCTTTACTTATTTGAACAGAGCTCTTGAATCACCTTTATCTCCAATTGTTATATTTGCAACCAACAGAGGCATGTGTACTATTCGGTAAGTTTAATGTTATTATATACTGGGTTGGCGACTAATTAGTATTCTTCTTTCAGTGGCACAGATGATGTTGTATCTCCTCATGGTATTCCTGTAGATTTGTTGGATAGACTTTTGATTGTTCGTACCCTTCCTTATACTATTGATGAGATCAAGGTTATTATTTCTATTAGAGCCAAGATTGAGGGTTTGACAGTCGAAGAGGATGCTATTGAGCATATTGCTAATTCTGGTATTAACTCTTCTTTAAGGTAATTTAATATATAATATAATGTGTGATATAGAATAAAGAAAGTTCTTAACCTATGTTTATTTCTATTTACTAGATATGCCGTTCAATTATTAACACCCTCCAAGGTGCTTGCTGATATCAATGGACATGAATCCATTAGTTTGGATGATGTAAAGGAAGTAGATGATCTTTTCTTTGATGCAAAGACATCTGCAAAGCATTTGTTGGAGCAGGAGTCTCAATTCCTTTAATAACCATCCTCTTTTTGTACAAAATTTATAATAATCAAATAAAGATATTATGATGTGAATCATACTTATACAATATATTTATGAAAGGTTACATTTGTGATAATGGTATATACTCTCTCAGTATGAATGTATTTGATTGCATAAAATAAAGAGTACAAACACAATGCAATATAAAGACAGAACAATTGATGAGTGATAGATCTATTGGTCAAATAGCTACTCTTTTCTTTTACTTGACATAATCCCATGTCTGTGATCTATGCTAACTACCTCACCCAAATATTGACTATTTAAAAACAAGAACAAAAAGGCATAAATGACTAAATAGGAATCAATATCTATTTTATATATTGTCATTATACAAGAGTAAAAAATAACACATTATGAACAAACAGGCACAAAAGGGAACAGACCTCAGCGGGGTAATAAAAAGACAAAGGATACTCACTCGGTAAATGGGGTAAAAATCAATGATACCAAAATTTTAAGCAGAAGAAAAAGTTGGCATCCCAGCAACATAAGTGATATATTACCACATATAGCTATGTTATGGGTCATAGCTGGCCGAAAGAAAATAAAATTATCAAATATATATATTGAGGGGATATATGATACAAACTACTCATTTCCGGGTGAAATCTAGAAAGCATAAGCAGTGATATCTTCTGTTTTATCGTTCTGTCCACAGTAATTTCCGACCATTCCTGATTTTTACGGCCACCGGAAATTAGCGGGAGACAATCTACAGTGTTTACTTTTTTTTTTTTTTATGAATGATTCTATTTTTATAATTTTATTTTATTGGATTGCACTTCTTTATGAACAATAAGCAGTGAAAACGTTTTAATTATGGTATTTTATATTATAGAAAATATACATTAAATAATAAGTAGAAAATAGATAATATGCTGAAAAATACAATGATAAATATAATACGGCGTTGTAATAGGTACAAGTGAAAAGAAATGATAATTAAAAGTAATTAGTAGCCTGATAAATGTCGAATGGTTCCAGATAAGGCTGGTACGGAGGCAACGATAACACCAATTGTACCAAAAATAGCAAAAGCTAGAGAAGACATACCACTTGCTTCGGGGTTTTTACCAATCAGATAGGCAGTACCAACACCATGAGAACTACAGCCCATAGTAATACCGATTGTAAGATAATCATCTGTTGTCAATTAACAAAAAACATATATATTGGTTAATTTATCAAACACACAGTATGCCAAAATAATCTACCTTTTTTGACACGGGCAAGTCTAAACAAGGTATTTCCAAAGAGTGGTCCCATAATACCAGTAAACACAATAATACAAGTGACAACGCTTTGGTTCGCACCCAAAACATCAGCAATAACAATACCAATAGCTGTAGTGACAGATCGTGAACTCCAGACAAGACTATTTGCAGGGGAAGTACCAATACTATGTGCGAAAAGTGGAGTAACAAACATGATCAAAAAAGCCATGGGGATAATTGAAGCAAAAACGATAATCCACTTTTAAAAAATGTTTAGTTAGTATATAGCACCATAATTTTAAAAAAAAGGATTTGAGTCTGTATATATATATATAGTTTACCTCACGAATAGATGCAGGTCGACTTTTATAAACATTGAATGCCAAAGATATAATGGATACATCCATCGCCGTTGACAAAATATCACCGCCACCAGGCCATCCGACATCAGATTTAGTCACTAATGAGATAAAGGAAATACCAGTTTTATAAAGGTTGACACCATGTCTAATATCGAACCCCTTACAGCGTTCAAAGTAGCCAATACCAGCCATGACTAAAGCTGCTGTTAGAATAATTGGATGGACAATAACACGAAGCTTTGGGGGTAATCTACAAGCTGCAGAGTATTCCAGTATGGTCATTGTAAAATAGAGAAATAAACGGAAGAAGGGCATTGCAGGATTATCTTCAGGTAAAGGTAGAAAGATGAAGGCGCAGAGACAGAAAATAATAAAAATGGTAAGATCGTCAAAATTAGATTGTTCCATACACCAAATAGCAAAGCTGTGCAGAGGACCATGCTTGACTGTTTTTCTTGTTTTTGTGATTGAACTGGCATAAAGGCCGTTGGATGAGGTACCTTCCATAACTGAGCGGGCAGTTAAAGTGCTTGTCGTGGAATCACTTGACGATCTATGCTCGAGTGGAGGAGGGATTGTTATAATAGAATTGGTGGTATACAAGTAAGCGTCTGCAGGTAGTCCGATATTGATTTCTTCTTCATCCAAGGTATGGTGTAGAGATTTCGGTACGTGTTTATCTTTTTCTTGATTTTCAATGCTTTTTGATCGCTTGAAGGAGCAGCCACCGAAAATGATGGTTTTTAGAAACCTAACAAGGAAAGTACAAATCAAAAATCCAAGAACATAGGCTACAACTTTTTTTTTTTTTTTTTTTTGTAATAAATCAAATCAGTATAAACTTGTTAAAGATGAGGTGATAAAGTAAAAGTTGGATAATACATACTAAATACACAAATCATTCTTCCAATCTCGTCGCCTGTTGTTGGTGGATTATTTACAATTTCAACAACAGCCGGTACAAACATGATATTCATACTTCTAAGAGCGAAAGACGAATATGGATCAATGATATGAACGAGATTGTCTGTAAATTTCGGAAATACAGCGTGCGAACACATTAATAAGAAAAATAGGACAATCATGCCTGCGACGTTTGAAGGGAATCGATCCATATTTGGCATTTGTTGAAGTACGGCGTGAACTGCCCAATTAAATAGAAATCCAATTCCAAAGTATAAAATGTTGAGTCCCCATCGTTTCAAGTGTTGTGAGATTCTAGGCAAGTTGTGTACATAGTGAGGTACTTGTTCTTCAAATAGTTTATTTGACTGTCTAGATAGTCGACATGCATTCTTTTTTAAATTTGAAATGTATTGTTTCCACATATCGAGATGAAAAAATGTATAATGTAAAGGGTAGTCCGGTATTAATTTAAATAACTGAGAATAATATTATATGGGCGAGTGTTATTGAAAAATATATAAAAAGTATAGTCTTATCTGATAAAGGGTATAAACGATACTAAAAAATGAAAATGAAAGAAAGTACTGTATTTATACTCGATTGTTTTATCACTAAAAATTAAGGCGGCATCGCTTCGGATGGTGAAAATCTTGAGTCAAACAAAGATAGATTATATAGATTACGATTTACTCATAGAAAAAAAAATATACACTGTTGATTTTCATGGAAAAGATTCACCCTTATAGTAATCGATAGAAAATGAGCTAAATAGATAGTAATTTCTAAAATACGTTTATGTATATGTGTGTATAGAATAAAGTTCATTTGGTACACCAAAACATATTATTTATCAGTTGATCTGTCAGTTTTATTATTAAAAGGTAGTCACAATAGATCAATCCACCAATAACTGTATAATAAAATGCTATTGGTTTTTTGATTTTCCTTTAGAGAAGATAGTGTAACTTGGAACGCGTAAATGTGCAACTTGGAGACGTCTAGCGACCCGATATTTTTCTACTCGTTTATACATATATCTATGCTACGCCAAATCAAGGAACAGTACACTAGAAGCATCAAATTTATATCACTTGATTTAATGTTGTCTCATATACTTTCATCAGGGATTTATATATCACATGCTGATTCGCTGTTATGCGGGTTTGAATACATCTTCTGGTTTTTTTTTTCCCGGCAATAAACGTTGCTGCATTATTTCCAATGAAGCGGCTATTTATATTTCCAGTTTATCGCACTCTTTTAAGTTGGCGTTTGATATCATGTTGTATTCTTATACTTATAAGGAAATACAAAATTCATAATCTCTACCAACATATTTCAATACCTTACATCTTCTCGATACTAAAAAAAATAATCATCTTTTATTCATCTTTATGCATAAATTATATTCTAGTATTGGATATTTACAAAATGAGATAGATAGAACTAAAGACTTCTTTATCGTGGAATTTTCGAATGAATTGTCAAAAAGTAAAAGAAAGTAAAAAAACAAAAAACACCGCGCATTCCGCAATATTATGGGTGATAATCAAGGTTATGTGAGTGCATATGTCAAACCGATTTGGTAAAACAAAAACAAAAAAAACTCACAATTACAATTTTATACTTTATATTTTAAACTAATGTCAATTGCTCAATGTCTCAAAATAATAACTTTTTTTTTTTTTTTTGAAAATAAACAATATTCCCAAAGATAAGGCCTTTAGTTTATTGAAAAATTCAATTTGAAAATGAATAACTATTTGTAATTCATCAGAAATAGTTCTAACTTTTTGAAATGTAACTGTTCTCTGTTTTTTGAAAGCTCGCATCGTTTCCCCTTTGAAGTGTTTTTTTTTTCAAAGATATAGGGATTAAGAACACTAATTTTCAATTACACTTTTACAAGCGAAAATATATGTACATGTTGAGCTAAGCAGAAATAAAGCAACAAAAGTATATCCATCTCAAAAGCTCTAGAAAATAAGCATATATGACACTCCATGTATTGATATCTTAATAATTTTCATATCAGAGCCAAATAGAAAAATAGTTCTATCTTTCATCATAAAGATGCCTCCGAGCATAAATTAACACGTTATGATGCACTAATATCAAGAGAAAGTGTAGAACTGCTAATTTCAGCCTTCTATATTAAGCATATTGTAAGCTGAAGCTACAATAGCATTAACCATAGGAATACTGTTATCTATCGTAGAAGCAGTAGGTTATTCTATGACATTGATTTACTCGTAATTAGAATACACAAGAATCACGAAATAAAGAACTTTAGAAAACACTTTAGAAGAATAAAGAGTAGACTGCATTATCTTATCATTTTATTTTTAAACAGCGTTTAATATTAATGGTTTTCAGGTAAGTTTGACAGTTGATTAAAGGCCCCTTTTTTTTTTTTTTTTTAAAAAAAAGAAAAAAAAAAGCTATACGCTCTATAAATAAACACTGATATTGATTTGAATTAGAAGTTAAATAGAGTTTTTAAAAAGTCTTCATTGATTACATTAGCCAAGGTTATTATTGGGATATTAAAGAAATGAATTCGCCCATGTACTGTCTTTACCTACAAATTAGCGTCTATCATTAAAGTTATTTAGTATAAGATAAAAAGTAAAGAAAAGAAAGTTTTATGATGATCAGTTTCAAATATCTAATCACTTCAATCAGGTAAAGGTCATTATAAAGAAGAATATCGCATTTGTTTAATTCGAAGGTAAAATGTCTGTATGTGACTCATCAATTTAAACCAATACGAAGCTCCATTTAAACAGCGATTTTAATGTTTGAAACAACTTATAATAACTCTTCTAAAATAATTCTGATTAAACTTCATACTTACCATGAAAATAATTTTTTAATTGTCGACTAGCACGTTATGGCAGAAACATAATTACCGCTAGAAATATACATCAATTTAGACAAATAATCATAGGCCCATTGTTTTCCTTTCAGCTTCTTAACGAGCATAAAAATTATGAACATCAAAAGCTTCTAGACACTTCACATATGAGTTGCATGTATTATCTTCAAAATATAATTCGACCTAACTTTATTCGTAATGATTTTCTTTATGTAACGAATGAAATATTTAGAGCACTCCTACTTTCAGTACATGTACTTATATAAAAATGAAAGTTTCTCCTTTATTTAAGGAAAATCTCCTTACATCATTAGCATGCAAGGAGCATAATATAAATAACATTATTTTATAAACCGAGTTAGAAAACATCCATATGCTTTCAAACTTAATTTAATAAGCTAACCAACAAAGAAAAAAGTATAGACTTTATATCTTAAAAACATACAGATACAAAATGTACTAGTCATTTTATTTTAAAATTTTATGAAAATCATTGTTTTTCTGTTAAACCCATGATATAAAACCTTTAAAAAAAATGTCAAATCTCTTGAACTCTAGAGAAGCAATAATAATGAATCTTCGTCATTAACTTGTTTTGAATTGAAATGTACTTATCACTTATGGAAATCGAAGAAGAATAATAATTCTAAATTTTATTCTTTATGAAAAGAGAATAAAGAATAAATAATCAAAGGACTTGAACTTATTAGTACAACACTATTTCTATATATAATTTTCAATCTCTCTTAACAAATAAAATAAACCGTTTCAACAAAAAAAAAAAGACAATGCTATGTATTTATAACTGTTTACTTTTTATTTAATAATGAAAGTAATAGAAAAAAAATGATTTGTGGAATTCTTGGTGCACCTCGCTAAAAAAACGATGGCCTAAAACTACACAGGAGAGAGAAATAAGAAATACAATTTTTTTTTAGGAGATAGAGAATACTAATGATATTATGATTATATGTGTTGATGTAATTAGATGAGAGCAGCAGCGGTGGCAACAACGGCAATAGCTGAAATAAGTTGAGGAGCATACTTTCCGGCAGAGCTCTTTTCCTTAGCAGCATAGGCCTTATTGACGGTAGAACTAGTTTTGTCGGCAGCAAGGGAAGCAGTTTTTTCAGAGGAGACTTGGGCAATTGCAGTTCCAAATTTGAAAGAATTGACAGCTTTTTCCTTGGCAGAGATCCACTCAATAAGACCCCATTGGGCACCGCCAGAAGACTTACCAGTAGGAGCAGAAACACCTTCATTCAAGTTCTGGCTAGTCTGTTCATATGTCCAACCAAAGACGTTACCAGGAGATCTTTGCTTGATGGAGCGATCCCACTTAAGATCAGGAGCATAGAAATCGTGACGAGCTTGAGCAATCTTACCCAAAGTATTTGTGTTGAAGATCTTCTCGACAGCAGTCTTCAAGTAAGATTCAAAGGTAGCCTTAACAGTTGGGTTTTCAAGAAGGCGGTTGATAAGAACACCCTTGGGGAATTTCTTGGGGTAATCAGTGTAAGGAACATCAACAAAGGACTTGTCATAAGCAAGGTTAACACCGAAAGTGGCATCAAAATCTTGGGCAAGATAATATAACTTGTTATTTTCAGTAGGGTCAAAGTAAGCACCATCATTAGTCTGTTCCATCCAGTAACCATCCCAATCACCAGTAAGAAATTCCAAAACCATGAAACGAAGATATTGATCATAATCAAAGTAGGTAGAGATATTCTTAACTTGAGCATCATCCTTCATATCAACAGCTGCAAAGGCCTGAGCGAAAGGACCGATAGCTTCAGCGGTAACAGGGGACTCAGCATTAGCTTCAAAGTTGTAATAAGAATCACCAGTGGGATCATATGCAAAACTAGAACCAGATGCACCGTCAAAGAGACCACCCATTTGGCTGGGAGGGTTACCCTTGTAGAACATAGCATTGATATAAGAGTACATGATCACATCATCAAGCATGTTGAAAGTACCCATTCCTTCCTTGTTGATGAAGAGACGGACCATATTAGCTTCATTAGCATAGGTACCCATAGCACGACCAACATCGGCGTAAAGCTTTTCACGGATCTGAGTAGGATCTTCTTCCATATGTCTAATCTTGAACCAGTTACGGTTGGCCATAAACTTGCCATCAGGAAGAGCCCACACCCAAGTTTGTTTGGCGTCATTATTTTTGCGACCGGGCTTATGAAGACCGAAATCGCAACCCTATTAAATTTTGAAGGATCGTTAATAAAAACTGTATGTTTTTTAATACTATTAAAATTATTGTGTTTACCTCAAAGGTGGTAACATCATCAGGTCCAACGAATGTAATCTTAGCGGTGTAAGTGCTCTTAGGTACTTCAGTGATCAATTTATTCATTTCAGTTGGATTTCCAGATACGAGAATAGTAGGAATGTAGTTGGTATCCCAGATAGGATTTGAAGTGTCGCCACGGCTCCAAGCACCATCACCTAAAATCTTTGGAATTTCAGGAACGCTTCCGTAAGTAACTTCACGGTTGAAAAAGTCGTTACGAGTAGAATCGCCGGATAAAGAACGAGTGAAGGTCTCGGCTACGCCATCTACAATATACTGTTTATGGAGTCAATTAAGTTAATTCACAATTAATGTTTCAGTCTATCAATTTATACCTTATATGAACCACTACCGTCAACATCACCAGTGTAGTAAGGTACATCAGGATCAGCGGCTTTCAAAGCAACAGTTTTGCCTCCAACCTGGACCTCAACAGTCTTTTTGGCTTCAGGGGCTACCACTTTGAATGTAGCAGCATTAACAGCAGCTAAAAGAGAAATGGCAATAAAAGCAAGCGACTTCATTTTTGAAAATATGAGATGACTTGTTTATAAAATAAAAAGATAATAAAATAAAAAGAAACTTGGACCTGCAGGTCCCTATTTATATGAATTGACTTGGTTTTTCTTTTCTTTTTTTTTTTGACCTCGGTCAACCCAAAAAGGTGCGGAGATGATCAGAAACTTTTTTTTATTTTGGCAGCCTTCTAAACACCGTTTTCCCCGACCTGGTTAAAAAATAAGTAACGCGCACTTTAAATTAAGGCATTAGGAGTTAGGTGTCCCCCTTACACTGTTTTTATCCCTCATTTTACTAAAAGAAGCTATGGTTCGCTGCGATCAACACGTGTACCTTAACAATATGCAGGCCACAAAAACATAAACATAAGCAAAAAATAACGACATATATAAACATATAAACAAAGAGTCAAAAAAATCATTGGCATTAATATTATGCTTCTGAATAAATAAATTAATCCTAAAATCCCTTTATAACTATTTTCTGCATTTTCTTTAGATGAACTGTTTCCAATTATTATGTATATCAGGTCTCCTAAAAAACATTCCAAAAAAAGATTCCAATTGCTACAATTGTAAAGACTTGTTTCACTTCATTTCATTTTTTTTTTTTTTTTGAAACCAGTGTCATTGACGAAGTTTCTAAACAGTTGCACGCTTTTTTATTTTTCTATTGATGAACAACACATATAGAAAATGTGATACTGCATGCTGTAACCGAATCATAGAGATCACCACTTCGGGAAAAACGGAGGTCGATAGAGGAACAATCAGGTTAAATAGAACTATTGCGTCTAAAAGATTCCTTCTTGTTCGTTCCCCTTAAAAAACCTTGCTATAAAAAAAAGTAAGGTAATTCCAAAAATAGCCTCGCCAAACGTCCCTACTGGTTTATCCAACTCGCCTAGGGCAAATGTCTGCTTAAGTTTCAGAGTAATCGCTTGGCGTTTTAAAGATTTTGATCGAATTCATTTTTTTAGAATTAAAGAAGGGGATTATAGTTTTAAACCTTATACACGTGCATAGTTAATACGTCAGGTCGTGATGTACTATGGTATGATGGCCCTCGTTAATTATTTTTATTACATTGAATCCAATGGTAGTCGGGTATTAAATGTTGAATGAAAATGAACTGTTTTTTTTTTGATAAAGCTATATCCCTTGAAAACTCGCTTATACATACATAAGTTATGACGAACTGTTAATACGAGATAGTTTAAACAAGAACTCAAGTGTATGTTAACCGTATAAGTACTTTAGGTTTGTATTTTTATTTTCAAAATGGGTTGTCTGAGAATCAAGATTGTATTTTTATCGTTCTTCTAAATAAAGCTTGGTGTTTTCTATTCATAGATTATATAATAGTTTGTTATCGTATAGGTATAATTTGGACCTGATAGATGCAATAGTGGAATCAGATTACAAAAATAGATTCCATAGTTATCCAGGTAAAGCAATATTTCTTTTGAAAATCTCTTTGTATTTTAATCGTAAAACAAAAAATAAAAATAGTGACAAGTAATCCTCCTTTAGTTAATAGTGTCATCTACGCAATATATAAAATAATTGAACGTCAAAATTCTCAAGTTTTCGGTAGTCATCTGTTCTATTATTTTTAGAAAATCTACTAGTATTCTAGTAACCTTGTTTTAGCGCCATTACGAAAATATTATGAAATAGTATCGTATCATGGAATATTTGTATTCACGCTTGGTACGGTGAGAAACGTCTTACCATTCTCTAAGTTATAAATAATAAAGGACCAAAAAAGGAAAGGACAAAGATACAGTGTTTATTCCTTTGTATTAAAAGTCCTTGAAAACAAAGGTATTGTCCTTATTTTAAGAAAGGCGGTTTACCATAGGACACGCTTGTATATCCACGACATGTCGTTCAATCTATGTTAGTATCTACTGTTAGTTAAAAATAAGTGACTTTCTTTGATCGACTTTATTTACAAACAAATATACAAAGGTAAGAACAAGTTTTTCCTCACGAGTTTGAATTAAGGATAAAAATTAACTGTAATGGCAAAACCACCTACTCTTTATGCTATGTCAGTAAACAAATATAAACATATCCTACATCGTGGACCATTGTTAAGATGAAAATATTATAAGTTACTAATTATAATATAAAGCCGAAGAAACGTTGTTAAAATTACTTTAATGTATAAAAAAGGAAGTAATAATACTAACAAACAAAAATTCTTTGGA
>MU622280.1:69659-81647 GCA_025399235.1 Backusella circina FSU 941
CCCCCCCTTTTTTTTTTTTTTTTACTTATGAATGTCTATTAACCTTTGATTTTTAGAGACTCCCATGGTTTCAAAAGACCAACACAATGGATTAAAATTCGACATTTGCATCAGTTTGATCAATATTATGAACCCATAATTGGTAGACAGCACCAGTATTGGAATAGGCTACTCTCCAAATATAAAAACCAATGGCCACCCTTGGATGCAGAATGTAGGCTATTCTTTATCTCTTAACTAGATATATATATACTAAACATATTTAAAACTGTATGCACTGATTTATTGAATTCAAACTTCGATAAATTGAAGTGAAAAGATGCGCACGCAATGGGATACCAAGTAACTTGAGAGGTTCTGTAAGTATAACTATTTAGCATCACTCTATTTACTGTTCAGTGTTTTCTTATCATTTATTTAAATCTTATTTACTTAAAAAATACAGGTTTGGTTATATTATACTGACACAAAGGCGAAAATGGAAGCAAACCAAGAGCTGTATGAATCACTTGTAAACACTGCAGATAGTATGGGGGATCATAATGAATATGCAGAAATCATCCAAAGAGGTAGCTAAAGTAAAAGGTCTAAAAATATTTTATACTAATGGCTATTTCTTATTTCGACAAGATCTTCATCGTACTTTTCCAGATAACTCTAAATTTTCATGTACCATTCGCCACTTGAATGGATCTATTATAATGATGCCTGAGACAAATTCCAAATTGCAGTCACTCCGACGAATATTACTTGCCTTTAGTATTCACTCTCCCCATATCGGTTATTGCCAATCACTTAATTATCTAGCAGGGTTCTTCTTATTATTTGTTGACAACGAAGAGGAAGCTTTTTGGATGCTTGTCACCACAGTTCATGATTACTTCCCTGAAAATATGTATGATTCCACCATGGAAGGGGCTAATATTGATCAGGCTGTATTAATGATGTTTGTGTACGAAAAAATGCCTGGTATTTGGAATAAAATGACTGGAGGAAAAGATTTTTGGGAAAGCGAACGAACCGATGGGCTTCCCTCTATAACGCTTGTGACATGCCACTGGTTCCTGACCATATTTATTAACATTTTACCAGTCGAAGTAAGCCCATAAATATACAAAATAACAAGTTTTTGTCTATATGATTTAATGATTTGTAAATTTACGTAGACGGTACTCCGAATATGGGATTGTTTCTTTATGTAGGTTATATATCTTAATATCAAAACTATATTTTGAAAAGGTTAACATCATTAAAATTATCTTACATATTTCTAGAGAGGGTTATCATATATTACTACGAGTTTCACTTTCATTAATTAAAATGAACGAGGAACGGATATGGACGTTGCAAGATCCAAGTGAAATCTTTCAAATACTCCAAAATATGCCCAGAAGACTCATTGATTGCCACCAATTTATGGACGTAAGTTGGTTTTTAAAAGTTATTCAATAGATCTTTAATGACCGTTTTATATACGAGTAGTATGTGTTTTCATCAGAGAATATATTCTCAGATATCGACATGGAACAGATTGAACTTCGCAGGAAAATTTACCGAGAGCAGCGTCGTCAACGTCTCTAAAAAAGTGTATTATAATGATAAAGCCACAAATAAAAGAAGTTGTACATAGTTCTTTTTTTTTAAAAAAAAACAAAAAAAAAGACGCCTAATATACTTAAAATAGTTATGTGTAAAGAAATACCTAGTTTATTAATAGTATAATATTTACATGCTTATCATTTTCGTACACTTTTCCCAACACTGCTCTATAGGATTCAGTATTGATGATTAAGGGGGCACGAACAAGGGAGTGTGGAACGAAGCTCCGTCTTCTTGGAATATAAAGTCGTGGTCAAGTACCCATTTCAATTCATTATACCAGGGGAGAAAGCGTTCTTCTAAACACTCGACATATTTCATTTGATCTACCTTGCCTTTTACGGCAACCAAAGGGCCTAAACCTCCGGCCCAAAAACGCCCCCAAACCATCACTGATCCTAAGCCAAACTTGAACATTGGCAATACATGTCTCTTATGAAACCTCTCACCTCTCATTCTGATAATTTTCGTTCCACCGTCATTGTGTCTGTGATATTTCAGCAAATTCACACTTAATTTAACAAGATCAAAGGTTTGATGAGATTAATGAGACTTTTATTATACCAAAAAAATTAATATAAGAAAAGAAGTTAAGACCTCGAAGATAAATTATTTCCGAGAATATATCAGAATAAGAATTATTATGTCACAAGGGTTGGGTTGGTTTTACCCAAGCTTTGTATATACATTGACAATTTAGGTTTTGCATGAATAGTGATGGGTTGTTCGATTTATAAACTATTAGTAGGCAGATGTGGTTTCAGTGACATTATCTAATGCACTGTCAGTATGGAGTCCTTTAGTTGGTGTCTGATATTGAATCATAACTAAAGGTACGAGTTGTTTCAATATATATTCTATATAAATGTTTATTACATTTATAAAAGAATATTATTAAATAGGTACAACTTCCAATATTAACATCTATCTTGAGTAACACTGAGAACAGTCTTTAATCAATAAGTTAGATTGTATATTATCTATCCTTATTACCGTAGCTTCATATCACAAGAGCTATGGATAAAACGGCTGTTGAGCTAAGACATCATAAACGATCCATGTCTCACCTCTATCATCAGCATACTATTATCTAATGATATTACCTATATAATCAAACATGATATATTATAGATCAAGCTGTTCTGTCCTCTTAGATAAGGTAGCTAATCTTATCTAAGTTGATTCTATAATATATACTCTATTTGTCATAATGTTTTGGGTTTACTCTGACCTATTTCTAAGGTACTGGTATTTACTGTGTGTTACTTCATAGTTTATCATTATTTAATCATATTGATTAAATAATGGATTTTATATATTTTTAAATCTTATCGATCCATCTTATTATTTAACATTTGTATGCCTTGTTATTTCTTATTCTAATATTTTTTTATATCTCTTGCGACCTTAAATACGACACTGTTAACAGAAGTCCGAAAATTGGAGCAAGTTATCAAAATGTGTCCAAGCTCTTCAAACCGACTGGATCAAATCGAATAGCGTTTAGGTAATACTTCGTTGTGTGTTGATGATCCTAATGTTTCCATTCGTCTTCCTGGTGTAGATTTCACCCCATCTACAAGAAAACTTCTTTCTTCGCCCTCTACCTGAAGAGGAGCGTAAGAAATTTCTGTTCAATTATCCCAAAAATACACTTCGGGAATATGATCCTTCTCGCCTTCCTAAGGTTTCACTTTCTACTCAAGTCAAGCACCATGATTCGCACCTGATTGATATACAATATCAACTATCTGGAATTACCAAACCCATCGACTGGTGTGTGACCAATTGGTCTCTGGTACCTAGAACCACGAGATGCTTCAGCCCAAATCTTTGGAGTTTGTCATTTCTGTTCATGAGCTACTTTCGGATTTGGCCTCTCACGCTTCCCAAGTTCGCACTTATCGTATGTTTGTGGGTCACTTTTCAACGGTTGACTCAGCTTCTTCTTCAAATCTACTCTTGGATCCCTACTATGATACATGAGTATTAATAGGACTTCATTGTCCTCCCCCGCCCTCCCAGTATATATATATATTACTCAAAGATACGTTCGAATAAATAAAGAAAAGTTGATACATAATCAAGTGCTATTAATACTCATATAATATAGTAGGATTCTTCTTACATCGTATTTAAATGATAATATTAGAGAACGGTCACCCGTTTAATATTACAATATAAAACGAATGACCGCTTTAATATTACACTGTATTTGTGGTAATAAATCTTTATTTTTAGCAATGAATGCGCCGCTGTTTTATTCTTTTTTTAAACGACATATTATTTTCTTTTCAAGCGATCTTCAAATCTTGCATTAGTGATCTTTTAAGCTATCCCGGCGATATAATATACCTGAAAAAGTGCATATTGTTATGGATAATGCCGCTATTCACAAATAACCTATGATCTTCCAAGAAAGCCATGGATATAGTCATACTCCTTTGTTCGTGCCCCTTTTCTCACCAATGCTGAATCCTATAGAACAATACTGAGCAAAGATCAAACAAGAAGTTCGCAATACGCCTTTATCAAAGAATGAAATTATATCTAACCGTATTGAAGAATCAACAAAAAAATTATAGTGGTTGAGTCCGACACTCCCAAAAATACTTCACAAAGTTAGTGAACATTTTACATTGTAAACATGTAAATTTTGTACTTTTAATAAACTGGGTATTTCTTTACACATAACCTTTATATATATTTTAAGCGTTTTTATTATTATTATTATTATTCATGATCAAAAACACTTGAATTACTTTTAAAATATGGAAAATATACTCATATCCAAATTTATTTTTATAATTATAGCATATTTTCTATTTTTTCCCACACTTTTCAAAAAAAAAAGCTTGTAGTTAATAGAATTAAAAAGTTGTAAGTACAATAAGTGCATTGTTGTTGGTTTGTTGAAATGTCTTTTTTATTGGTTTTTTGGTTTGTTTTTCTGTCTAACTGCTTGATATAAACCGACGTTTTGATAAAAGCTTATCGATACTAAAAAAGTCACCCCATCTAACATATTTGAAATTGATCACTTAGCTTTTCTCCGCAAGATATCATTGTTTATAACCTTAAGACATTATGCAATCAACCCTACATTGCATTAAGGTCATCAGTTGTAATATCACCGGACTTAAACCACATTTTTCAAGCTTATGCAGTGCTTATATTTCCAAAACTTTGTCGACTAGATTGAATTTGTTTAGCATGCACGTCGTAACGAAGGAGAATCTTTCAATACCGCCTTTTTTGGAATGAATACAAAATGTTGGACGATGGTCAAACAAAATATCGTGGGAAATCAATTGCTGTAAACTGGATGTTGACATCACTTTCGACATTGTATTATGATGTTTAATTGTTGTGATAGGCAAATGACTAAGAAAGCATTATAAAGTTTGGTTCTGATACTCCAATTCATCTGGTGTGTATAGTTGCTTTTTCCCACGAATTCAGTTATTTTTGTAATTCTTCTCTACCAAGGTTGTTGATAAACACCTCCTAATCCAATCATCAATGTTCAAATTCATTAATCCCAGCTTTGATAAAAACGGAAAATCTAAAAATGGTGGTGCAACAGGACTGATGAAAAGTATCTCCATGCTTTGAGACAATTTTGCTAAAGGTTCGTCTATAAAAGCATCTCCTTTCTTATCTATTCCTTCTACTTCTTCCTTATCTTTTTGTTATCCTTTCAATTCAAACAAAAAAATAAATAAAATGGCTCCTCCACATGCACCCATTAACCTAGTTATCCATGAATCTATGAACAATACCCATAAAACATCGTCCTGTGCTGGTGATTTCCAACTATCGGATTTGGTTCAATCCATTCATAGTGTATTGGGCGATGAGGGTCTTGACTCTGAAAAAATTGATGTTAATCAGATCATCCACCTGATGGAAAAATATAGTACAAATGCGAAAGATTGGAGTAAATATACTTTGTTTGACCATTCCAGGGCATACACTCGTAATCTCATTGATGATGGGAACGGAAAGGTGAGAAAAAGAAGTACCGCTTTAAGAATAATCGCTAACCATCGTTGCTGTTGTTATTGTTTATTGTTTTGTTTTGCTCATAGTTTAATCTCATGATTCTAGCATGGAGTAAAGGTCAACACAGGTACTACCATCACTTATTTTATTTTATAAAATTTAGATTACTTACATAAAATAGCCCAATTCATAATCATTCAGGATCCCACTGTGTTATGAAAATACTAGATGGGGAACTACAGGAAACACTATTTGACTGGCCGAAATCAGCTGATGAAGCTGATGATGACTCCACTAACGCATCAGCGGCGGATATCACCGAAAATGAAACAGCGTCTACTCCTACTAATGTATTCCAAGGCAAGCCATTGGATATCAAGAAAGACACTATGTATCACCCCAATGAAGTAACATATGTACATGGTGAGTATTCTACCTGCATCTATAAGAGTTAGACACATGGTCCAATCAGAAAGCGCTAATGATTTTCGTTCTTGTTAGATAAAATCGGCCTGCATCGTATTACTAATCCAAGTCCAGAGAGAGGTGCTGTCTCGCTCCATTTATATACACCGCCTTATAAGGTCTGCAAAACATTTGAAGAAAATACAGGCAGAGCTAGGAGTAGTGGTATTTGCTCTTTTTACTCTATCGGAGGAAATCGTATCACAAATTCGTCATAAATAAAACGATATAAATAAATATAAGTTTTAAAAGATATATATTTGTATATATGTAGAAAGTGTTGAAGAAATAATATTTTTTGAAAAAAAGAAACAAGAAAAATGAAGAAAAGAAAGAGAAAAGTTTGTTTCCTCTTCTTTTTTTTTTTTACCATACTTTTTCACTACTTTGCTATCCACTCAAGTAGCAAGAAGATGGCGAAATCGCCCTCTTATTCTATTGGCTCAGAGGATGGTGCAAGCGATACTAATTTTAAATAACACCATTTATTTCCAAGACCGCTTGTGGGAATTTTAATTTGTTCACATGTTTTTGTATTTATTATTTTTAGTTATATATATATATGCTTATGTCCAGACATACTGAGGTCCTCCACCTCCCTCAGGAACTGTCCAATCAATATTCTGTGATGGATCCTTAATATCACAAGTCTTACAATGAATACAGTTTTGTGAATTAATCTGAAGACGCTTCTGTCCAGGTTTGGCCTCGTCGTCAACATACTCATAGACACCAGCTAAAAAAAAGAAAGTTAAACGTCACAAATTCTGTTTTGGATATGACTTCCACAGTGCTTACCTGGACAAAATCTATTCTCAGGGCCATCATAAATAGCCAAATTTCTTTCTACAGGAATATCCTTATCACGGATACGTAAATGAATGGGTTGGTTTTCAGCATGATTGGTACCGGTTCTGGAAACATTAGTTAACAAATCGAATGAGATTACACCATCAGGCTTGGGGTACTCAATGGGTTCAGACTCACTATTAAAAAAAAAGAACCGTGAGAAAAAACTCTCAATATTTCAAAATCACAAATCCTTACGCAGCTGTCTTCATACACTCCCAATCAGCCTTGCCATGTTTGAAGGTCCAAGGAGTGCGACCCTTCAAGAACAAAGTATCGAGACCGGAATAAGCGAGGCCACCCCAAAGACCAAGAGAGGTGTGGAAAGAAGGATGGATGTTGCGAACTTCATAGAGTTCCTTGTATACCCAAGAGTCCTTAATATTTTGTTCATAGTTATCAAGTAAAACTGGACCTTCTACTTCTTCTTCTGTGCTAAAGAGACGTTCGTATGCAGCGTCAGCGGCAAGCATACCTGATTTCATGGCTGTATGTGTACCCTTGATCTTTGGCACGTTTAAGAAACCTGCAGTACAACCAATGAGAGCACCACCAGGGAAGATGAGCTTAGGAATAGATTGATAGCCACCTTCATTCAAAGCTCTAGCACCATATGATATACAAGTACCACCTTCCAATACTTTCTTGATAGATGGATGGTGCTTGAATTGCTGGAATGTTTTGTAAGGAGAAAGATAAGGATTTTGATAATCTAAACCAACGACCAAACCAACGGCAACAAGGTGACGATCTTCCTCGAAATGGTACATAAAACTACCACAATAAGTATGAATATCTGCAGGCCATCCAACAGAGTGTGTAACTAAACCATTCTGATGGTTCTCTGGCTTGACTTCCCATACTTCCTTAAGACCAATACCATACTTTTGAGGTTCACTATCATCTCTTAAACCAAACTTCTGTGACAATGTCTTTGTAAGAGAACCATGGCAACCCTCAGCAAAGAGAGTTACCTTAGCCTTCACAGCCATACCTCTCTCATAGGTGTCCTATTTATAAACAAGGTTTGCAATAATGATTAAAAAATGAGTAATGCTTGATATTATCGTGGGAAAATGTCGTTTTCTCATACCTTTGGCTCAAAGTTTTTGTCCAAGCCAACGTCATTCAAGTTAACACCGCGTACACTACCATCCTCGTTATAATTGATTTCACTTGCGGCAAATCCGGGGTAGATTTCAACACCAAGCTCCTCAGCTTGCTCGCCCAGCCATTTTACAAAATTATTAAGGGATACGATATAATTGCCTTTGTTGTTCATCTGAGGGGGATGAGGGAGAGGAATAGAGAGAGAGCTAGTCAAAAAGCGCATCGAATCTTTGGTAACGGGTGTATTCAATGGGGCGCCTTTTTCTTTCCAGTCAGGGATCAATTCATTCAAAGCTCTTGGTTCGAGAACAGCACCACTCAAAGTGTGGGCACCTACTTCACCTGCCTTTTCAATTACCATGACACGACATTCCTTTCCTTCTTCATTAGCTAATTGCTTCAAACGAATGGCTGCAGACAGACCAGCAGGTCCACCTCCCACAATCACAACGTCGGTTTCGTCTTCAAACTGTTCAGCTAAACGGGGGTCATCTTCAGGTAATGCGTTTCTATTGGGAATCCAAATGGCGCGACTTGCAGTGTTGGATAAAGCACGAGCGGCTGTCAACTGAATAGCATGAGAAGGTAAGGTAACTCTAGCCCTGCTAGCTACACTAGCTATACGGGGCAATGTCGCAGCAAGACGACGGTTGAAGGTAGCTCTCAACATTTTCAAGAAATAAAGAGTGGGGAGTTGAAAAAAGAAGTTATAAAAGAGAAAGAGATGATTTTGTTTCTTATGCCCTGAGATTGTTCTTTAATCCCTACAAATTTTCACATGAGTAACAAAAAAAAACTGATCTTGATGTCAGCACACGTGACTCACATCCGAAAAGATCAATTGGTTTGCATCACCTTGGCTTTTCCCCTTCAGATTCCTATCTCAATGAAATAATAAACAAGCGAGATTTTAATGAGTCACATTCTCTTGTTTAAATATTTGTTTTTGAGTTGATTACAGTATTTTGGTACCTTAATCATTAAAACATGCTGTTTAATAATTATTATTTTAATGACAGGTACTATAATTGTAACCATTGAAATTAGTGTTATATTTCACAAGAGTTTTTATATGATGACTAAAGGATTAAAATACTACTATGGGAGAGCATAAATATTTAAGAGAAAATGATATACATGACAAAGTTTATATGTCTCTAAGCAAAGGAAAATACTCTTCTCACCATCAATAGCCAACAATATTGGTTTTACAGTAAGAGTTGAATACAATATTAAAGTCAAAATCAAAATAACCAAATCCACAGAGTAATAATAGCAAATACTACAACGATATGCGACCAAGATATTCAAATGGACCAAATATCATTACCTTTTGAAGAGATGATAAGAGAATAATGGATTAACACGAAATGATGGATGTAAAGATCGCATTAAGTTTGCATCACACCAAAGCCTGGGAAAAATTTACTTTTTTTTTACCGACAGTTTTCTTTAATTAAAAGGAAAAAAGAAAAATAAAAAAGAAGTCATATAATGAAACGTCAAGAATTAATGTAGTTCTAAATTATAAGAAATAATACTAAGTTACTGTAAACATCGATTCAATGTCTTATACTTAAGCGTAAATATATATCGAGCTCTTTTCATCTTTTTCGAGAGTTAATTTTGTCCAAAGAAGCGTGTCATAACACTCAAATAATGAGAATTAATAGTATCTTTCTCATTTTGATACAAGGTCATCAAACTGCCCATAGATAGCATAAATAAAAGAATGTCGCTGTGGGGCACATTTCTAACATAACCCTTCTTGGCAAATAGTTTCCACCAAGACTCTAATGCTCTGGGGAATACATATAACGCAAGTTCTAGTATTTTTTAAATGTGAGTGTTTCCATCCTTGGGATAATACAAGATGTATTTATTTTCATGTTACCTAATTGACGCCCAGGGGCTTCGATCAGGACAGCAACTCCTGCAGCCAAACCATTTAAGAAATAAATCCAACGAGGATCTCTGGTAACCCAACGGCGAGCCAAGCATGGAACTGTAATACCCACTACCACATACACAGTTAAAAACAAGGCGGATCGTAAACATGATTTAAGGAATTGTAAAGATACAGTTGTGGGACTAAGAAAAAAAAAAAAAAAACGTAATCGATTAGTAACTATAAATATAATCCTAATACAGTGATTAAAATAATTTACAAGAACATACTTTTCTCTCCATTTTTTTAATCTGAAGGCAAGAAGCATAATCTATCAATGATCATAAGGCGTGAGTGAGTATCATATATATAGTTTAAAGTATATCCTATTTTACCACATTTAATGGGACATAAAGATTTAGCGAACGGAGGAACTCTTCCTTAAAGGTGAATGCTTTATCAGACATACAACTTTCGGTTGCTGGATGATGAATGGCACAAATAGTGTAATCATGCTTCAAGTTTGGTGGGATGAACTCTGAAGCACTTTCACTGACAAATTTAGAGATAAATTCACGACTAGTGAGACCATCCGGGATCTTATTGACAAGAGTACCTTTCTCTATGTTATTTACACTGGTACCAATGAGTCTCGCCATATCGGGTGCCATTTGTCCAAATTTGCTCCTGAAACTTGATTGAATCAATAAAAATGAAAAATAGGACTTTGGTAAAGTTTCTGGACAAAAGAGGAGGGCATAAATGCATTGAGAGCTCACAAGCATCATTACTCCTGCTCCAGAGAATTGCCGAAGAAACCAAGATAAACGGTCATCCCATTTCACCTGCCCAGGATGATCCTGTCTTCTTTTCACATCCCATTTTTTCATCACCCAAGCTCCGTTAAACTGAAGTGCTCTCGTTAATAAATAAACCATAATGGATCGTCGTCTACTTTTATCCCTGTCTAATGCAAGCGCAAGACCTGCTAAACTTCCCGCAACAAACGCATTCAATCTATCTGACTCTTTGTCCGTGGTATTTCTAAAGCGTCTCATCGCACATAATATACCCTTGTATCCGCTAATGAAGGTACTAAGGAAAAGAGAAAAAAAGAGGGTGTCTCTATATATGCCGATCGTCAGCCGTCTGTTTTAAAATTACAAACACAAAACTTACTTTCCAGCCATTTGTTTCAGAATACTAGGTCTAAAATTATATAGCGTATTATAAATATGCATCTCGTACGGCAGGATTTATATTACTCTTACTTTCTTAGTATTTTTCCTGACAACAAGGAAGGCAATATGCTAGTTGTGCTTGCAAATCTCAAAAATATTAATTATAGTTATTTTCAACACATACTTTTTATCTGTGATATACAATTCTCTCTCTTACTGCTCTACATTTGAAATTACATACGGAAACATATTTTTTATGAAAACTTAAAAAATTTCATCATCAAGATTAGTTAAAGAGTTCTTTACTTTAAAATTGGTGGGCAGTTTTTTTCTCCTCATCTTAGTGCTTGATGTATAATAGTACACTTATTGGCTCCGATTAGTTAACCACACACTGAAAATTGTGTTGAGTGAAGTTATTCCTTTTGATAAGGGGGAGAAAAGATATTTGAACGGAGAAAAAGCAAAAATAAAAATTAAAAGTAAAAAAAAGGGAATTTTTTTACAGTTATTAACCGCCTAGCCAAGGTTGGTGTATAATACTTTTGAAAAATCTTCATAGACGTGTTTAGTAAAGGTTCGAAGAGTGCCTGCTTCTCTGTCTATCTTAAAATAACGTGCAAGCAAGAAAAGTACTTTTTCACTTTTCACAATCGTCCATTTGACGAAAAAAAAAAAAAATTTTTTTTTTCTTTTTTTACTAAAATTATGTAACAAAAAAGAATAGTAATACTTATTTTCGGTTTTAAACGCTTCTGATTTAAGCCTAGGTTTTTATGGACATTTCCTATCTAGGTGAAATACGGTTGTACCTTTCTTTTGGACATGTGTTTTAACATGGGCACCTAAATAATTCTGAAAAGAACAACGTAAAAGACAATTTATGACATA
>MU622280.1:83113-104751 GCA_025399235.1 Backusella circina FSU 941
GTGCGCTTTTTATTAGAAACAATTATAAAGTAACACACAGCAAGTCTTACATGTAAGGGACATGTTTTTAATCCGAAAACTTTAATGCAATATATGTGCTTCGTTTGTAGTCACAATTTCAATATTTCAAAACTCTTTGCTTACTTTTAATAATAATAACACTTTTGAACTAAAATATAGGTAAAATAAAATAAAATAAAGGGAGAAAAGTATGTTTTTTTAGACAAACAAAATAGCATAACGATGCAGCCATTATCTCTTTTTTTTCGAGGCACCAGTGAAACCTATGATCTACTTGGTGTTTCAGCATAAGCCATACCTGCTTTCACAAAAGCAGTAACACCAGTATAAACAGCACCTGTAATCATTTGATGAATTCCATATTGGCGATCAATATATATGGCTTTTGTAATGCTAGATGAAGCAAGATCCCATGTACGCTGTCTAACTTTATAGCTTTGATCAACTACTTGTATCAAATCTATTGTGTTATTCATTACGCTTGAAATGGTATCTAATTCGTAAAGAGAGTTAGTCTCCCATATTAAAAGATATGTATATACTAACCAGGAATTGGACTCTTTTTAAGTGCAATGGCACTTTGAACGGCAGCACTAACGAAGAATTCAGAGACTTGGGATCGAAAGCTATCTACATAGGGCTCGCTATTTCCTTCACTCTTTTTTCCAAAAAGATTCTGCAAAGAAGCGATATCAAGCTGGTGGTGTTCCCTTATATCAGACAATTTCTGCTCCAACGTGACTCTGACAGATGGATCGGATTCCACTAGCGATTATTATTATTATTTACAAACAAGTTAGCACAAAAGTATAAGCTACTATTTAGTGTTTATGTTTACTTTACAAGGCAGAGCTGATATCATTTTGTCTAAAGCTATCATATAAATATCAATGGCCATTTGCTGATTTCCTCCGTTACTCATCTCTGTGGCAATATTTATCAAAGTCAGAGCATGCTCGACCTGTTTTTTATCAATTGCACTAGTATTAGACAGACTCTCTTTTATGTCCTGGTTGGCAGTATCTCCGAGTGAAAACGAGGCACGTTTCCAGAAGGTAGAAATAGTGTTACTAAGAAGATTAGTCTCTACAGGCGGTGGTGCTTCCTCCACTTTTTCATATGGAGGTGGTGCCATCGAATAACGAGGGGAACCAGGAGGTGTTAGGCGATACAATTCTGGGTAGGGCATATCGCTACTCATAGATGTCCTTCTACTCTCGCTGTAGATACTATCCTTTCTTGTGTTATACCATGAAATGGCACTATTCACAATGGGTACTTTATCAACTTGTGATATAGTCTTTGAGAATAAAGTAGACATAGCTTGATGATGATAAAGGAAAAGAAAGAGAGAGAAAGAGAGATGAAATAAATAAGGTATTTAAAGTTATTTAATAACCCGTTCTGTTATTATTATCTGCAGTTGATGCTCACCATCATCTCACATTTTTCCATCTCCTCTCTTTCTCTCTCTCTCTCTCTCTCTCTCTCTCTCTCTTTAGCCAACACGTGAAAAGAACTGCCATACTTTTCTGCGCTACATGTGAATGTTTGCGATCAGATTAATTTACGCACTCTGCATTTAAATGAAAAACACTGTAGATAAGTAAAAAATAGATGGATACAAACAAGCACGTCATGATAAGCACACATATACACTGCTTATGGTAATGTGTTTCACTATCTCAACAAAACAACAAACTGTCAACTTTTTCAAGGCACAGCTCCTCTCACGTGATGCGATTCGTGTTTGCCCAGTTATTGAAAGAGACTACTAGATTTCTTCCCGCTGGCTCTATTAAAAAAATCAAAAATATCCGCCATGTCAGCCCTTCGTCTTTCAAAGCAAGCAATGTCTTTATTACAAAGCCCATTAACTCCTTTAATGACATCTCCCATCATTTTGATAGATTTTGATCAGACCATTACTCAACAAGACACCATTGCTCTTCTTGGTCAGACTGCCTTGGATCTGACTCATCAGCCCAAATCCTGGAGTTATTTCACAGATAGCTATCTAGAAGACTATAGAAAGCATAAATCTCAATTACCTGATTTGCCTCGACATGACTTTAAGGCATTTTTAAATCAACTTGAGAGCTATAGACCTGTTGAAGAGGCCTCACTTGCTCGTGTCAGTGCACACAGCGTTTTTAAAGGCATCTCGCAAAATACCTTATATAAAGTAGGACAAGAACAGAGTGCAAGGCTACTACAACCTCATGCCGTATCTGTGTTGCAGAAACATCAGGAAGCAATCCGCATTGTGTCCCTTAACTGGTCAAAGGATTGGATTTTAGGAATACTTCACCCATTAAACTTATCACGTCATCAGATCTTTAGTAATGATCTCGAATTCAATAAAGAGGAGGCAACAGGAGAGATTATAGCCGAGATTCTCACAACAGGCGATAAGAAGCGTACCATTGATACATTCAAGAAGGATTCGCCCGTCATATACATTGGTGATTCAACAGGAGATATCCTGCCCATAGGTAAAATTACAGAGCATAAAACTTACCTAATAAATACCAATGACTTATTACCAACATCTAGTTGAGTCTCAAGTGGGCATTATCATTGGTCAGGACAGTTCCTTATTGAAAGCATTGAATGAATATGACTTCAAAATACAGGAAAAGGTGGATGAAAAGGTGGATGGTATATACAGAGTAGATACTTGGATACAAGTCAATGATATTATCACTCGTTTCAAACAGCAATTAGAATAAGATTTCCACAAATACATACAATCCTTTTTTTTTTTTTTTTGTTAAAAACGTCATTTTTATTTTTATTTTTTACTTTGTGTTGAATATCTTCAAAAGCAAAGTAATTTTACTATGTGCGAGAGAGAAAGAAGAGCCATTTAATGACGACGAGAAGAGGCAATGACGGATTGGAGTTCGTCAATCTTCTTCTTAGCACGGACGAAAGAACCGAGCTAAAAAAAAAAAAAAAAATATGTCTCAATTTAATATCTTCCATGTATACACTGTCCTATATCAGCTTACCTTGCTCTTGCAGAGCTTCTTAGCGCGCTTATCCTTGGAGTTCTTGATCAATTCCATAAGACGACGCTCATAGGGGGCGAAACCAGCGACTTCGCGGATGACGCTCTTGACAAAGACAGTGCGCTTGGAGGCAGCCTAAAAAAAAAAAAGGAACATAAGATGAGTTTAAGTAAAATGTCATTTTTTTAGAAAAAAAAAAATAGAATAAATGAATGGAGGATGTTGCCAAGATGAATGTTGCTGCATTTCTTCGACATGTCCAAAACGAATCGAAACTTGTTTATTTGTAAAAGGTAATATCCATCCATCCATAGCTCAAGTTGAATTGATTCTAATCCTCATGAGGTTGATAGAGTGTATATGCAATCCATCCATCCATTCTCTATTTCAAAAGTAAATAATCTATACATACACCAATCTTGTTGGAGGGCTTAGCCTTGAGTTCACGACGAGTTGTGATGTGGCCTTTGTTAAGACCAACAGCGATACCAGACTTGGATGCGGCCATTTCAGTAAAGGTAGGAAGAGGAGGAAATTGGATGGTGTAGTAACTGTGGTATTATTTTCCTCCATCGACCCACCTCTCTGCTCTCTCCTCCCCCCACTCCCCTCTCTCGCACACCGGAAAAGAAAGAATATATTAGGTCCGGCCCGGACACAATCAAGTCATTGTATTACGTTTTGTTATTGTTAGCTTGTGACATATTCCAGTTGTCAGAGCTTAAATGCTGAATAATAAAAAGTATAGATCACACAATACGTAAACAATAAGTCTATTTTTAATCACAAACGATTTATTTTAATTGGGAGGTATGTATAGTATTAACAAAAAAAGGGTAATATATGTGATATTCTAAAATATAAAAAAGCTACTGCTATATACAATTTAAAAAAAAAGAAAAAAAAATACAAAGAAAAGTGATATATAAAATAAATAACTATAATACAAAAGGAATGGGGGATGAAGAGTCTTTCTTTGTCTTTTTGTTGTAACTAGCAGTAAAATACACAAATGTCTAAGTGAGGATATACAATCTATGAAGAGACAGCCACTTCGTTGGAGACCTTTTCAAGCTGTTTTTTACACGAAATGTAATGACGATTCATATCATGTTTTCTGGCGAATGCACGACCACATAGCTTGCAGGCATGAGGCTTGGGACGATTGGGGTTGTGAATCTGGACATGTTCACGCATATTATTAGCACGGTTGCTTGTATGATTGCAGTAAGGACAGTGATGGATCTTGGCACGTCTTCCAGAAGGTGTGGTGCGGATAATAGGTGATGTAGGTGAGGTCTTTGGTGCATCGTCATCCGAAGAGAACATGCTGTTGCTGGGTATCACAGAGAGATAATTGTTTTCATCACCTGTTTGTGGCTGTGTACGAGAGTGTGGCGAGAGTGTCACGAGCGGTGCTGGAAAGAGCTCCACGTCCTCATTTACCAAGTTGGTGTTATCGTACATTTCAAGACGTTGTGGTGCCGTTTCAAAGTAGTAGCTAGAGTCGGTAATAACACTTAAAGGACCAAGGGAGGGTGATGGGTTTTGGCTTACGTTTGGAGAGATGGAAGGGTGGTATTGTGGCGTATTGATGTAGTCAGTGACTTCAGTAGGGGTTAAAATGACATCACCTGGACCAGGAGAGGGAGGGCGAGAGATGGTGGGTAGTGTTGGTGGGAAAAGATAGTGTTCAGTGTAGCTGTGTGGCGAAGGACTATTGATGGGTGTAACTTGAGTTGTTGCTGACAAGGAAGGTGACAGATAAGAAAGGTTATTACAAGGACTTGAACTTTGATCTGGGTTCAGAGGTTGTTGGTGAGGTGAAACCTGGCCATACGAATTAGGATCAGGCTGAGCATCACCAACAAAGCTAGAATTAGCAGGGCTACCAAGAAAATAAGGAGAACATGGGCTTCCCAGTAGAGCATTTGAAAAAGGGCTGCCTGCCAAGAAATTTTGATTGTCTTGGGTGGTGGCGTTATTGCCATGGTAAACTGGACTGTTAAAATACATTGGTGACTGTGGGCTGCCGACATTGGAGTAAACAGGACTGCAACCTTGATTAGGTGATCCGCCGCAGTAAGATCCCACAGGAGAGTGAACAGCCAAACTATCAAAGAACACTGTGAGGTCATCAGCAGGATAAGAAGTATGGTTAGGTGAATTAACCCCGACATTGGAAGTGTCCAGCAGACTATTATTCTGGCCATTCATAGATGAGTATGAATTGTATGAAGCGGAGAGCATATTATTAGCTGTTAAACCTATTAAAAGAAAACGAGAAATTCAGTCAGCAAAAGTATCAAAATGAAAGATGGTCATCTTTATCAAGAGATAAATAAAAAGAATATCTTACCATCATTCATGCTGTGTGTTGATACGTTTAAAGAATAAGGTTGTGATTTAGGGATGTCGATAGGAAGTGAAGAAGAAAGTTGTGAATCTTCAGTGGGGTTTTCAACAGGTAAAGTCAACTGAAGTGTAACAGAGGGAACCGAGTCTCTATCTGAAGGTGATTCTTGGTGGCGTTTTGATGAATTGGTGTAAGTTGGTGGTGATTGAATAGAGGTATTTACTGGGACTCTTTCAGCTGGAGCAGATGTAAAGACGTGATCTTGAATAGAGGAAAGAAATCTTACAGGTGATATATTGAATATAGCATGGGCCATGGTGAGTGTGTCTATTTTTTGTATTTATTAATTTATTTAAAAAAAAAGATAAGAGAGTCGTAACAGATCAAGAAGTAAAGAAAAAAAAATTATATATGATAAGAAAGACACAAAAAAAGAACAGTAAAAGAAATAGAAATAGAAAAAGAAGAACAGTTGGATGCTTGTTGCAGCAACCCAAGTCGTGTGTCTCCTTTTTATATACTTTTTTTTTTTTTAACTATTTATCCCAAATAAGGAATTACTCTTTCTGCACGCTATATTACTCGCCATACCTAGACAGCGTTTCACAAGTTCTCAAATATGGTAAAAATTGTAAGGTAGGAATTCTATACTCACCTTAAAACTTCTGTTACAATTTTCTAGGCTTACTTAAACAAGAATTTGGTTCGCTGAGATTTGTCTCGAATCAAAGGGTGGAGAAACATTTTCAATAGATCGACAATTAATTATTTTCTAAGGTTGACATTGTCTCAAAACTACGTCTGCCATGCCGTTACATTTTAAGCACTCTTGTGTGAGTACAAAAGAAAAATAAAATAAAAAAAAAGAAATTAATATATATATATAATTATTTTAAGAAAGAAAAGAGGAGAGAAATTAATAAATAGTAACATAAACAATTACGCAGTCTGTTATTCTTAGCATTTGCATTTTAAAATGCGTTTGTGATTTTTAATTTGATGTTTTGTTGTCAAGACTGTTTATAATTGATGAATGTGGTGATTCTTTGGTAGCAAAATGTCACCAAGATTTTTTAAAACGTGTGCTTTAAATGGTGAAATTCGGAAATAGTTTGACCCTTTAGCCATAGGAAATGGATGATATCACTACTGCAGTCCTTTTTTCCGCCTGTTGTGTGTAACCAACGTTTTCTAAATGGAAACTATTGAGTGATAATTTTTGATTCAGGTACTTCTTTATAGTCTTGACTTGTAGGTGCTCAGCAGTAGAATATAACTGTAGCACTTCGGCCATTACCGAGTCAATTAGGTCGAATTTAAAGTAAATCTTCATCAAAAGAACTATAAATATGCGGTATTTTGATTTTTTGGTTTTGTTTTTTAAATACAAGACTTATAAATATATAAATATGTTGTAATTGCATGCAGGGCGACTGTGACGATAAAAAATAAGTTGTACTAAAATGGTGATTGAAAAAAAAAGTAAAAATAAAAGTTCTAATTTAAAAATAAGTTACTCACATGAGTTGATATGTTATGAGCATTCTAGTGCAGAAATTGACGAGAACTTTAGAAAGTATACTGTAAAAATGGGATTTTGCCAAGGCGAATATCAGAGTCCGTCAAGTTTAATTATTATTATCAATTTGAATCAATTCTTAATTTTTTGTATGATCGACGTCAAAAGAAAAATGGAAAAAATATGTAATAAAAATCGGAAGTGTGACTCGGTTAATTAGTTTTGGCTTTTTTTAACAGAAAGGTCTCCCTTTCTCATCCAAATGATATTGTTATCAAAAAAACAAGCAGTACATTACAAATAAATAAATAAATAAACACTTTTGTTTTTGTTTTTTAATATTAAGTCAATTATTAATCCACATTTATTCAATAAAGGTGACATTTCCTGGGAATGAAAATTGAAGAAATAACCTCTTTTTTTTTATTATTATTCTAAAAAAGGATGCAATCACCAGATTGGTAAGAATAAAATAAAATTGTCCAATTACTTGGTACGTTTTCATGATGGATTTCACATTTATAACCCCGTTTAACGTTTCCACAATGGTTTAACCTTTCAATTCACAGAAAGGAAAGAAAACAGTAGAATTCCTCATTCAAATATTTTTACCATCACCATCATGAGCCCTAAAATAGCAAGTGGTCGTTGATTACTGAATAAGAATACATGACGAACACGAAGGTCACACAGGAGCATTTAGTTCGCATCTATTAACCAAAAAAAAACAGAGTAGAAAAAAAAAAACCACAGCCCATCCAAGAAAAATAAAATAATCTAGCAACAATTATTAATTGTCTAAACACAAAAATAATATAAAAAATAATATGCACGCATGCAATGACCCAGTCTACTCAGCCACATTTTATTCTTCTGCCGTGAAATCAAGTGAATATACTCAAATTCACAAGAATTGTGTAACGGTTACTATAAAATGGCTTGCTCTTTATTGCTTCTTGAAATGAACTCAACAGAGAATGTGAGGGTACTAAATAAATAAAGTCATTGCCACACATTTATTTGGTAAATTTGTGTGATTTGAAGATTATGCATGAAAGTGGTTCCAAATCTATTAATTTTATTTTTTATGTATAGTGAGACATTTTTTGTGGCAACGTGGAGGTATTAAAAAAAAAGTTCTGTGCTTCAATACAGAAGAATAAATGTGAAACCTTTCTCCACAAAGTACTAAAGTACCTGCCAATCAAATAAGAATAAAAACTTTAATGTGTGCTCTCATTCATAGCATTCAACCTTAAACTTTTTTTTTTCTCGTAAAATCTAATCTATTTTAGTTTCCTGTTTCCTCTTTATCTCTCTCATCTCCCATTTTTTTTTCTTGAAAAAAAAAAGAGCTAAATTCACAGAAGATAGCATTTATTTCATTTTAGTATATTGTTTTACAGCTCCAACCCGGGAAAAAAAAGGAGAAACGAGATAAGCTAAGCAGTTGAAAAAAAAAGGAAAGATAGAAAGAAATAAAAAAAAAAATGGGTAACCAACCTAGTCGAGACGGGGGTACTCTCGAAAAACCTGGCATTCAACGCTCAAGTAGTATAAAAATTACAAATAAACGAAAGAACAATCCCAAAACTCGGAGCCCTACAGCAACAACGTTTGCCGTCAGCCCAGTACGACATCAGCTTGTTTTAACAAATCATGTCAGTCCTCTAGTACCATTAACAGACTATGTCCCGAGACAACGACGACGATCATCCTCCACGCGTATTATGATAACGCGTAACCCATCGCGCTCTATGGAAGAACAAGAAATACCAACAGAATCGAATAAAGATTTTTTATCTATTCCTGGATCGCCTCTGTCGAGTTCTTATAATAGTAGACAATCCGATGAATTTAGCTCGATCTATGAGAGTACAGGGAGTCAATCTTCAGTGAGAAATTCAAAGTATAGAAGTGAGCATCACGATCTCTGTATTTATGACTATGGGACTGAAAAAGAACGCGATCGGTGAGTCATAATGGGAAGGTTTTACTTTGTGTATAATCAGTTTTATTAATTTTTTTTTTTAAAAAAAACATATACTTTGTTTCCCCTTTATTATTAGACAAACTAGACAGGTAGCAATGAAAATCACGTAACTAGTATCTATACATATACTTACATACATTAAAATTCAAAATACATAGCATTATGTATTAAAGCAGGTCTTTCAAAATAACATACATGTTGAACTAGCCACAGAACCCACCTGTATTTTGGAATCAGCCTGTGGCGTTGGATTGTGGTCACTTGAAACAGCGCAAGCATACCCAAACTGCAAAGTCATTGGTATTGACGTTGTGCCTCCATCAGAACGTGAAGGGTGGAACCCTCATTTTTCTGGTGTGCCTGAAAGTCAAACTGGTAACCTGCATTACAAATATGGCGATATACATAGACAATTGGAATTTGATGATCACGCATTTGATTTTGTGTTTCAGAGAGATGTGGCAACTGATGTGCCGCAGTCTCTATGGCCCAACTTGATCTCGGAGTTTGCGAGGGTACTTAAACCTGGAGGTCAGATCGAGTTAGTTGAGTATGGTAGTGTCATTTTAAAAGATGATGTAATTTTTAAAAGGAACATGTGTGATGTTTATTTATTTATTTTTTAAAAATAGATTTGTTATTTAAAAGTCCTGGACCTTTTCTATCTCAAGTAAATGAGTGGTATCGAACGGCAGCAAAAAATATCGAGGTGGATCCTGATTATACACTTTACATTTCAGAATACCTAAAAGAGAGTGGATTTGTAGATATTAATGAGAAGATTGTAGATATACCCATAGGTGAATGGCCTTCCGATGCTTGTAAGTAAACACCTTGCTATTAAATAACAAACAATCGCAATACTTATATTAAAATAGTACAACGTCAATACGGATTCCTGTATAAAGAGCAAATGAAAACCTTATTTAAATCGTTTAAAAGATGGTGGTGTGCCGAGCTAAAAGTCTCAGCACAGGAGTATGATAAAGCTTGTATGGAAGCATTGGAAGAATTTGACAAACAAAAGTGTTTTGCACGTTGGAAAATTTTCACTGCTACCAAACCAAGCTGTTTGTAAAACCCCATCTGATTTAATATTATGCTGTGATTAAGAGGAGGGGGGTTATGGCTTGTGAATTGTGATCTAAAAAAAGAAGTGAGGCTTGGTAGTAATTTCTTCTTATAGAGAAAAGATAAAAAAAAACTGGTTTTTTTTTTACATCTATCTCGCTTTCACTCTCAAAATCATAGTTATGTTATGTTTATGATTCCCATTTTATGTCTATACGTAAATCTTTAACTATCATTACTTAAAAATGAATAGTTAAAAATAAAGAAGAAACTTTCAAATATACTCTTTTACTGAGTGAATTATTATGGTAGTCAACCACAAAAGTATTAAGATACAAAATATGATAAAAAAAGAAATTCCATTCCCGGTTTGCCACAACTCATGGTATTTATTATTTGTGACATGTTCCTTTTTCATTGTTTTGTTTTATATCGCTCACTCTAGTCATAGTCAATGTGTGGGAAACAATTGGACAATGTAATACAAACCAATAATAATAAAAAAAGAATTTTGTTCATAACAAAACGTATCATCTTGTTTATATTTTTTTCTTTTACCGGAGATGAAGTCCGTTTCCTATAATAAGCTTTAAATGGCTCAAAGTATCATTTTTCTTGGTACCAACTTCCTCCATGCCAAGCAAACTGATACATTTATTATGATTATCATGTCCAAATTCAAGCTGTTGGATACAAATAAATCCCTCTTTTTACTAAAACAAAGGAAACGGATAAAGAATAAATCCGAGAATACCTGTATGTCTTTAAACAAGTCTATTATTATTAATAGCATCATTATAGCAAATATTAGTTATTCTTTTCGCAAAAAAAAAAAAAAAAAAAAAAAAAAAAAAAAAAAAAAAAAAAAAAAAAAAAAAAAAAAAAAAAAAAAAAAAACCATGATACTTGACAAAAAATGAATTCTGTCATCATGTAGCTTTCTTCTTACTAATATTATCATAAAATTACTATAGCTTACCATGATTGTCTTGGCATCTTTTGTTTACATGGATCACCTAAACTATAAAACCAGAGTAAAAACAACATTACGTTTATGCCCATTTTTATACCATGTAATTCTAATTTAAAGCATTGACTATATCTTTATATATACAAAACTCTACACTTCTAATCTCACAAATGATTTACTTGCACAGTCAATTAGATATACATAGATAAATAACTCCTTTCACTGTTGGAATTAATTTCAATGAAATGCTTATCCGATATGTTATCATATTAGGTTTTTTGTGGTTCAACATCTTAATTGAGCTGATACCATTGTATATCTCACAAGGAATATATATATATAGTCTTTATTGGTAAATAAGAATGCAATGTGAAATTAGTAGCTGTTTTATTATTTAATTTGAGCTATATTCTTTTATTTGATATAACACGTTTATATTTATTCATGAGGGAGATTTTCGCAAACTTTACCCGTTACAGAGTTATATCAAGTATCATTATTCATTTTACACCAACCAAATAAATCGTCTAGTTCACTTTACTTTACTCTAAATGCTAATGAACTACTTTCTCCATTGAATACCTTTTCTGTAAATAAACGGCGCTTTCCTTTACCAAATAACTCTGAGGAGATAAAAGACTCTGATCTTGTTCCTGAAGGAGGAGTGTAATTCGAAGACTTAGTTATCATACTTGTATCATAGCTGTTATTTCTATGGTCAGAATCATCGTTTAACGAAGGGGTATGTGCTCTAGAAACCTTATCGTACAATTCAGTAAACTCGATGACCTCTGCTTCATTAGATTTCTGCTCATAAAACAAACAGGATATGGACGTTAAAATATTAAAAATATATTCAATTATTTTCTTACGATTAAGAATTCAAGGTATTTCAAAGTGCTGATAAAGCCATTTAGTTCACTAACGTTCTGTGGGAATCGGAATGTCTTCTGGAAAATCACAATTTAAAGCCCTTTTCAATAGAAATGAACTGATGTGGCACGTGCTCCTAGTCGGGCGAATTGTAAGCTCTAACCCACAACGTTATTGCCCATCCCTACTTGAATGTGGTGGTCTACAATCGCCTTTGCTTCGCGCAAGCATTTGGTGCTATCATAGGCAATCTTATTGGTGTCTTTGGATTTTATAGCAACCTCTCCATTACATAAATTGATCTTGTTCTTGTTGTAATCCAACAGCAATTGTGCATCAATCTTGATACCTTTCACTTTTTCATGGGTAGGATAATGGATTTGCTTTCTCTTTGTAGTGTAAGGGTTGGCTGTTTCTCCTTGCTTCATTCTTACGATCTTTATGATAGTAAATCAAATTGTATATGCATCTTGCTCTGACACCGACGTACCACCATCAACAATCCTTTCTACCAATTGGGTATCTCCATATAACACGGTAATACTAAAACAACATATTTTAATTCTAGAGACAAATGGTAAATGCATTTTTTATTTACACATGTCAGAATATTTCCAAATACTCAAAAAATATTTCACCAGTGCTATCGAGACTTTGAACCTTTGAAGCATACTTTAGCGTAATGAATAAAATTTTCTTCGTTACCAGGTTTACAGTTGTATCCCAGTGTCTGGTGACCATACCATGTATAACTGTTTCTTTCCGCAATTTGTACTTGTCCTAGAAAGATTTTCCATCAGGAAGTACACCTTTGATACCAAATACATAAGATTCTTCTAGTGCAATTTTGTTCTGATTAATTGTAAACTAGTGATCTGTAAATAGTAGCATCAATCTTCTTGGCTGTATACTATACTCAATGGTGTGGTTTGTTGCTTTTTCTAACGTATCTTGTAAATTATTCATGGCATGATGCTTGGTATCTGGATCAAGGTCTTTACGTATTACCTGGCTGAAGGTCGATGAGCATGTTTTGATGTCGCTTTCTACCACGGTAGATACCTGTTGTGCACTGGAAGCTGCGTTTGACTGATTGCCTCCCAGTTCCTCTTCACCTTTTTGGATAGCTTCTGCCAATCTTTCAAAGTGCTCCTTGGTGTAATAATTCCAATAGTTGATAGCTTTCTTTGTTTTTTTCTTTTCATATTTTGCATACATTTTGAAAATAAAAACCACTCTTGTTGTGATAAAATTCATGCAAAAAAAAGGAGGGGCGGGCTGATAAAAATAACTGTCCTTTATCTAGTAATTGATGTATAACATCACTCGAAATAAAGAGGAGCGATATTAAAGACAATCATGGTATAAATCAAAGTTTATTTTTAAAGAAAACCAGTCCGGATCTAGTACCCAAATACCTTTTTGACGCAAGCGTTTGACTTATCAAAAAGTAAAATGGATAAATTCGAATTTTTTGAAGTTCCAAGTCATGACCTAAACTGCTTGAGTCTGACCCATTTTTACAAAATAAACTCACTTTTATTGGGCTGACTTATTTTTATTAAGTTGGCTCATATTCAGTAGATCGACTCAATCATGTGGGGCTATTTTGGCTGAAAATCCAGGTTGGATAGAATTTTTTCGGTCAAAGTCCAGTCCCACTACTATTACACTGGCATGATGACTATGCCTACCTAATACACTCTCTGTTTTTGAGCTCTCTCTTTTTTTTCTATTTTTTTTTTTTTTTTTTACAAAACGGTTTTTTTCTTTATTTGTATAAAACGCATAGTTTTTTTTAGAAAAAAAAAGAAAAACAGTCTCTCTTCTCTCGGGGTCTTTTAAAACAAGAAAAATAGATTAGACTTATATAAGCACATATTTGGTTATTCCAATGTATAAAACTCTTATCATTAAAATGGATTGAGTTTCAATGCCTAATCAAGATGTGGATAACATTAAAGTACAGATCAAAAGAGGATCTTTAAAAGGATTTTTATATATAAATCATGGCTTAAAATCAACAATAAACATATATAAAAGAAAAAGACATGTTACTTTTATTTATTTATACACTTCTCTGTATCCACCTCCGTGCACGCTCCCCCTTTCACTGCTTGTGTACCTTGATTCCCCTCTCATTGGGGGAAGAACGGAGTCCAAAAAGCATTTTTTTTTTTTTTATCTTTTGGACATATTTTTATATGTATTTAATTGAACATGATTTACAAAACCTATAAATCCACCTTTTCTTTCTTTTATCTCCCTTTTTTCTTTTTTCCTTAAAATAAATATTCATGGATACATTTGGTAGTATATTGGATCAACTTGCATTATCAACACTAAGATATCATTGGCAGACTGTCTTGACATCGACTTTCTTGTTTGCCATCATCTATGAATGTTCAAGAATCTTTTCACCCGTGATGTTTCCAAAGACATTTCAGTTTTTCAAAGGCGTAAAGAGAAAAAAAAAAAGATTTTTTTTTTTTTGCTTGTCATTTTTCTTAAAATTTCTTACTCTTTTTAGTATAACGCACCCAATTGGCATGTTCACGTCGTCTCAACCGTTCACTGTATGATTGTTGTTATTGGATCATTTTTTATATTTGGTAATGAAGAACTGGGACAGGACCGTGTCTTTGGATATGTTCGATGGGCTGCAGACATTTATTCTGTGTCTTGTGGGTAAGTGGTTTGTATTAAATGAAAGGGAAATCGAGAAATTAATTCTTTCATAAAAGTTACTTTTTATGGGATACAATTGTTGCCATTTATTTTTATAAATATCAAGGCATTAGTATGGTATTACATGGTGCTGTTTCTTTGTCTGTCTTTTTATTTTCTTTTGTAAAGTATTTCAGCAAAAGTCTTGGCTTTTTTATTTTCACTAATCACTCTTGTTCTTAGCGTCCGTTTGTTAATTATTACGGTGCCATCTTTCTTATGTATGAACTCAGCACCATTTTCCTTAACTTTCATTGGTTCATGGTATGTAAATTATATATACAAATATAAACAAAATAGAAGCGTTAGTAACAGTTATCTCTCTCTCTTCTCTTTTTTGTGTGTGTGGGTATTTTTATCGAAAGGATAAACTCGGCTGGACTGGTTCCAAGATCCAATTGGTTAATGGTATCGTACTTTTAATCACTTTCTTTGGTGCTCGTATCGTTTTTGGTACCGTTATGTCTTATAAAATGTGGAGTAAGTTCTTTTTTTAAAAAATCAAAGAAAAGGGTGTGTGACAGACAATAGAACGTGGGACTAAATCAATTGTGTATTTTCTTTTATTATTAGGCGACGTTATTGCAGTCAAAGAGGATGTTCCTTTAAGATGTAAGTTGTTTATAAATGAGAGGTAATATATCATATGGGATTTAAGGCTAATTAACAAAAATAGACTGGATCGTGTATGGAGGTGGTAACATTGCTACAACTTGTCTTAATTTCTGGTGGTTTAGTCAAATGATTGCAATGTTACGCAAACGTTTTCCATCAAAGGAAACCGCAAAACATAGCTAGGCACGCCAATTTACCCCCTCTCGTTTTTTTCCCTTCTTTCTCCCGTTTTTTAAATCATTTCTCTCTCTTTTTGATTTTGTCCTCTCTCTTTATATCATTGCACAATGGACAAAAAAAAGAAGAAAACCTTGTAGATTATTTTATATAAAGACATTGTTAGAAATATAGCATTTTAATGAAAATATATAAAAGATTAAAAGTCAATATACTAACAAAAACAAGTTTATTCCTGCTGAAAGCATCTTCTGGTGAGTTAAAAAAAAATCTTTTTTAAAAAAGGGTTTCTCCGAAGAAGAACAAAAATGCATTTTGTTTCTATTCCAGATGAGACTTTGCGGAGCCTTTTTTCCTTATTTAGCAAAAGAGTATTTACATAAAAGAAGAAAACGAAGTACACAGTTTTTGGGACAAGATTCCTTTTATTTCACATGTTAAAAACGATGCGGTATAGTCATCATTTAAAAGTCTTTTTTTATTTGTTGATTTATATATGCTTATTCAAAAAGAAATGAACAAGTTGATCTGAGATTGGAAAACTCGCATTTATATACATGCTTAAAATGTGGCATTGTAAGACACCGCTCTGCTATCGTGTTGTGCAAAATTTAATCTGGTAGAGAAATAAGAAAAACCCTCAAAGTTTGCTCAATTAGATTTTCTCTCTATTGATAACCTTATATGCAAATCATATAATAATAAACAAACAAAAAGAAGAGGTTAGATCACCCAAGTATAATAACATAACGCATCTTCTTGTTATTAAAAATGATTTTAATAACAAGTCAGCATATGAAAAATGCCACTTTATTTTATACAAAGTATACTATCTGAGTTTAGGAGATTGTTCTGTTATGATATGGCTGTATAGATTTATGTATAATTTGAAAGTAGATTGATTTTATAGTTGTATTACACAAGTTGGAATCAAGACACATTTTGTTTATATCAATGTCATTATATACATTTATAAATAGTATTTTATCTATTTATCTTGTAAAATCATCATTTGCTATCCACCCCCCCTTCATCAAAGTGATTACAGTAAACTGGGTCTTATGTTTTTTTCAAAAAAAAAAGAGAGTAAAATGATCATTCTAATAGCAAAAAGAAATAGATATAAATATTCTAATCTGTAAGGTGCATGCGTGTTTATTTTGTATCTCTTTCTAAAATAAACATTCTAGACCTTATATATATCTACATTTCAACTAATCAACATGAGTGTTTGCGTTTTTTTTTTTTTTTTTTTTTTTTTTCTTGAAGCAAAAGAGGTGGAAAAAAAAAAAAAAAAAAAAAAAAGCTAAAAAACAAAAACAACGGAACAACAATAAATAGAAGAAAGGGACCATGACTCGGTTATCTTTCTATAAATCTTTTATATATTTTTCAAATGTGACATATAGAAAAAAAATAGCCCTCCTCCTTTCTGCTGTTTTATTTGCCAGACTTGGTTCAACTGTCAATAATATCCCATGACCATAGTGTAATTCATTTCTAAACCACTTTTTACAAAAAAGGGAAAACTCGTACACTAAAGTAAGGAAAGTGGACAACAAGTTGTGTATATTTTTGAATTATATATCTTTTTTATTATTTCGAAAAAAAAAAAGTTTAATTAAAGAGAGAAAAAAGGAAATGCAGAATGATGTTATGCAAAAAAAAAAAAAAAGTATTATTTTTTGTTAGAAAAAAGAAAAAACGATTAACAACCAACGCTCTCGGCTGGCGTATCTCCAGGATGCTGCCAACCAAGCATAGGATGATGATGATGTATAGGAGATGACTGTCCCTGAGAATAAGGTGTAGGTAATTTTTCAGAAGATGGAGACGAGGATGGGTACTCTGAGCTCGGTTGACCACCTTCTCGAATAAAGTCAACCAATGTAAAGGGCTCTGGGTGCATAAATTGGGGTGCGTTCGAGAGAGGATCTACACAGGGCACCGTCTTTTGGTAACGTGAATCACGACGCTCATGTGTCTTGCGATGCTGTGTGAGATTATCTGATCGGGAAAAGGCCTTTAGACACCCGGGGAAATTGCACTTGAAGGGCTGTTCGTGGGTGTGAATGCGCATGTGTCGTTTGAGGTGTTCCAAACGTCGGAATCGCTTTTCACAGTTAGGGTGGTTACAGAGGTGGGGCTTCTTTTGCTCATCTGCGGCATTCAAAAGGGAACGAGGGGGGCTCACGTTAGTGGTAAGGTATGGGTCATGGTAGTGGTTCATGTAATTATCTTGTTTGGGTGAAGGTGTGGGGAGGAGAGGGTAGGAGCCCTGTTGTTGGTAGTATGGGTTCATATGAAAGGCTTCCTTTTCGTCCTTAACCATAAAGGAGGGTGATGTTGCTGTTGTTGCTGTTGTTGTTGTCGTGGTGGCCAAACTGTTTGCTGCTGCTGCATTCGGATCTTGTTTTTGTCTGGCGAATGCTTTTTTTTCATGTGTGCGATAATGTGCATGAAAATTATCAGAACGACTGAAGCGTTTACCGCAACCAGGATGTGGACAGACGTGAGGTCGCTCCCCGGTATGGACTAGCATGTGTCTTTTAAGATGCTCGAATCTTTTAAAGCTCCACATACAGTCTGGGAAATTACACATATGTTTGTTTTGCTTGGAGGGTTGCTTTCTTGTAGAACCTATTGTTCTTTCATTCATCATGGGTCTCTGTTGCTGTTGCTGGGGTTGCTGAGCTTGTGGTGGTGGTGGATGCTGTTCTTGAGAAGGTGGTTGTTGTAATTGCTGATAATGATGATGGTGATGATGCTGTTGTTGTTGTTGTTGCTGCTGCTGCTGCTGTTGATGTTGCATTTGTTGAATAGCAGCAGAATGATTCATCCATTGTTGATAAGTATCAACAGGATAAGCAGGACGGGTATAATGATTAGATGAATAACTAAGGTCAGCGGATTGCCTTTTATCAAAAGGATGATGTTGAGAAAGAGCTGGTGTGAGGGGTGGTGAAAGGACAGAGTCCGATTCATGGTGAGGAGGACAAAGTGAAGATCTTCTTGACATTGAATCGAGGCAATAATTTGGGTTTGTATTATTCATCTAATGAGGGTAATAATAATAATGAAAAAAAAAGAAGGTGATAATAATATTAATAGTAATAATAAATAATTATAATGAAAAAAGAAATAAGGAAAGCAAAAAAGAGAGGGAATAAAGGGAAAACAGAAAAAAAAAGAGAAACTTAAGGGCCTTTTATGTAATTAAACTCTTTAGCACTTTGTCGATCGATGAAGACATGTACTAATTTGGTTATATTGCGTTAAAGGACTGTCCGACAGCTTTGCATGAGATCAATTCTAAACGAATCCTATGCTCGTTTAGAGAGAGTGTGGGTGAGCTTACTTGGTTTTTTCTTTATTTCTCTATTTTTCTTATTTATTTTTTTTTCTTTCTTTCTTTTTTTTATTTTATTTATTTTACTCCTGACTTTCTACGCATTGTCTCCCTACTGATCTTGTTTATTTGCATAGGCTTGCATATTCGTCATTTTTAATCACGTTGCCTCCCCAAAGTTTTCTTGTTCCTCTATAGAGAGATGTTTATTTATAGTCAATAACATAAATACTGTATATATAAAAGAGTCTGTTACTATCATAGATCGTCTTGCATGTATCTCTCTCCTAAACGACGATCAACATGTATATAATAATAAAAAAAGAATCTGAATGGTATTTTACCTACTCTAAAATGGCATATTGGCGTAGATAGTATGGACTCCTTGAAATTGGCTGGTGCTTTTCAATTCTATTTTGTTTTATATTATGGTTAAAAAATCCAGAAAAGTGACAGTAAATGAGCATTAACAACAAAATAGAAACAAACAAGAACTTCGTGACTTTAATGTAACTCTCTCTCTTTTATTTAAAATAAAAATGAATGAATGGCGTAATACCATATATTAATTGCTTTAGGACAACACTCAACTGATTTATGATATTAGTATTTTGTGTATTTCATTATAACTATCGCAAGTAATAATAGCATCAAACATGTCATTATAATAACAACCTTATGTGGCAATAAAATAAAAAAAAGTAAAGTACCTTAATATGCTTAGAGTTGAATTTTACTCGTTCTATTATCGAAGATAGCTGTAATTGACATTTTCCCCTAAAACTCAAGCAAGCAAACTATCTGTTTTTCTTTTCTTAAACAATCCTCTGTCTCTCTCGTTCTCTATCGTTCAGACTACATTTTAGCGATGAAAAGAATGATTTAAAAATGTCATTCTCGGTGCTATTTTTGACATTTAAAAATGAATGAAGTATAATATTTAAATAAAACGGGAATCGAATCCCGTAAATTCAATTCATTTCACTCTCTTTCCAAGAGTTTAATTTTGTATCATCTGTCAAAGGGGAGAGGCGGGAACCATGCCACGGAAGAGCGGGAAATAATAAATAAATGTCTTCCTTTATTATTCTTTTTTCTCTCTCTCTCTTTCTCTCTCTTTTCTCTCTCTATTCATTCAATTGCTTCATATAGAATTTTTTTCGGATGAATCCAGTTCCAGAACAAGTCAATTATAAAGCAGGAGAACCAAGAAGTAACATATTTTTTTGCTCATTTTTTTTTTTTTGCGAATCCGTAATGCAGGAGATCAGATCAAAACGAACCATTGATTAGCAATAAAGTGCATATCAACTTGTACCGACATAACTCCTTTTTTTTATTTTTTTGTCTTCTTCTCTTACCTTAAACAATGAAAAAGATTTTTATTTATTTATTTGCTAATTTTTTTAACTTTCTCCTCATTCTCCTTTAAGTTTTATTTATTTATTTATTTTTTGATATAAAAATAAAGAAAAGAACATATATAATAATAGAATGATTAAGAATAACAAACAATGTGGTGTATATGCAGCACTTTTTTTGATATTTATGTTTTATTTTCAGCTACAAAAGATAATGGATGTGAGTGTATCTTTCGTTCTCCTCCTAAAAAAAATAAGGGGGAAAAGGATGTGCTTATGTAAGTTTGTGCCTGTATTGATAATGAAATGGTCTAATTGTGGATCAAAATATAATGTATAGTGCAGTAGTTGTTTTTATACAAGAGTTGAATAGCCCTTTTTTTTTCTATACTTCATAATAAAGAACCTAGTTTTATAAAGATAAATGCTATAAAATGATACAGAGTTTATATTTATTTTATTGAAAGTGGAGCAGCTGATATTTTAATAAACAAATGACTCTTCTATTTTTTAAGCTTTGCTTGTGCATATATTCTTTCAAGTTGTTTTTTTAAGAATAGAAAATAAAAAGATGTATGGCTGGCTTGTAAAGAGCAACATGACTAAGCCCATCTCATCTAAATAAAAAAAGAAAAGGTGAAAATGAACAAGATGTGTATGTTTGGTAAAAATAGGTTTCTCCCTTTTTTAAAAAGGTATCAGCAAAAATGATTCTCTCTCTTTCTTAGCATCAGCGTCAAAACTTTATTTTATTTATTTGTTTAAAGAAAAAAGAAAAAAACTTTTTTGTTTATATTGTCTTTTTTTTTTTTTGCCACAATAGAATTGGAAATGAGATTGATGAAATTAAATTAAATGTTCACCCTTTGTCAATGGATGAAATGAATTGGTTTTTAAGTATTCATTCTTTTTATTCTTAATATTCTAAATGAACGAATGATGAAAGCAGCAAGTAGATTGGCATTGCACTTTTGAATTAATCACAAGAGGTGATCCCTCTCTCTCTCTCTCTCTGAAAAAGAGAAAGTTGTCAAATAAAAAGGACAGAAATCTCGATAAGAAAAGGTCCCTTTTATCAAGGGCAGAGAGATAATTCTTTTTTTTTTCCAAGGAGTATGACTAAATAAAAGATAGATAGAGAGAGAGAGAGAGATTCAGATTGGAAGTTTGACGTAATAGAGAGATAATATAGCAATAAAATTTGTTTATCTTTTTTTTTTTTTTTGAACGATAGCAAGATACATATTGCTTTTAGCAAGTCTTCTTTTATATTAGAAACAACATCTAGTATTTTGAGAAAGTTACGATGACTCCACTCATCTATTACTTAATCAGAAGTATATTTCTTAGAAGACAAATATAGTTGATTAATGTAAGCAGTTATTCTCTCTATCTGACAAGAACATTCCCGACGACGTATAAGGGAGCCAAACTATACTTAAACTAATATCAGAGAAAAAAAAAGTTGATGTTCTTTTTTTCTAGACAAATGTATCTAAATTAAAACAACTTTTCTTTTATCTCAATAGTAAGATAAGATGAACTAGAATATGAAAAACGTGTGTGTGTGTGTAAGAGAGAGAGAGAGAGAA
>MU622280.1:105196-135003 GCA_025399235.1 Backusella circina FSU 941
TACCCTGGTTAGTAATAATTCCTACTACTTGGTACTGTCGTAAAGTTCCATTACATAAGTTTACAACTCAATAAATTTATATATGTTCTTTAATTACGTACTTATATTTCAGTTAAGTATCGTAACAACTAGATGTCAAATAAAGTATAAACCCTATTTTTCCCAGAAAATACTTCTAGTAACAGGAAAAAATGCGCAAAAAATTATATTCTTTTTTTCTTGTCCTCTGTTCTATAAAAAAAAATTTTTTATTTACACATGTACAACAGTTCACTGAGATTTTCTCGAATTATACTCTTTCTACTGTTTTCTTTAAGTAGTGTAATGGCTTATACATATGAGAACTATTCGGTACTTACTTTTTTAAGTGATATAAGCGTAAAAAGTACCAAGCCCTGATTAAAAGGTGAATAGTAATGTGATTATCTTATGCACGCGTAAAAAGTGTATTAAACTAATTCTATCATCACCATGGCAATGGATTCAAAAGAAAGAAAGAGAGAAACAAAAGTACCTTGTTAGGCTAATGATGATGAATGGAAAGCAAGAGAAAAAAAAAGGACATCCCCGTGGGCTAAAGTAACTCCGCCTTTTCAATTTATATTTCCTCTTTTTTTTATTATCCTTTTCTCTTTTTTTTTTTTCTTTTTCCATACAACAGACATACTCATAATGGTAAAGTAATAAAAAAAACACGTCATATTTTGTAAATATAGACATACTTATTCCTTTCTATTTAGGCTGACCAACTTACCGAAGAACAAATCGCTGAATTCCGTGAAGCTTTCAAGTAAGTTACATGTATAAAAAAAAAAGCAAAGTGTGTTGTCATCTAAACACGTACAAACAAAAAAAAAATCAGTCTTTTTGATAAAGATGGTGATGGTTCCATTACCACCAAGGAACTCGGTACCGTTATGCGTTCTTTGAACTTGAACCCCACCGAAGCTGAACTTCAAGACATGGTAAACTATTATATAAATATATTTATAAATATCCATCTCCCCTATCGCGCTCCTCTTTAAACTCCCTCTCTCCTCCATCTTGTACATCTTTGTTTTTTAACTCCCTCTATTTTACTGTATAGATTAATGAGGTTGATAGTGATGGTAATGGCCATATTGACTTTTCCGAGTTCTTGACCATGTTAGCCAGGTAAATATAATAATGAAACCATGTACAGCAACATATTAAATAAACCTTTTATATAGAAAAATGAAGGACACTGACTCCCAAGAAGAAATCGAAGAGGCTTTCAAGGTATTCGATAAAGATGGTAATGGTTATATTTCCGCTGCAGAGTTACGTCATGTCATGACTTCTCTTGGTGAAAAGTTGAGTGAAGAAGAAGTCGATGAGATGATCCGTGAAGCTGATGTGGATGGTGATGGTCAGATCAACTATCAAGAATTTGTCAAGATGATGGTAAGTTTTATATATAAAAAAACAAAAACAACTCTCTTATTGACCTTTTTATTACTGTAGATGTCCAAATAAAAAAATGGAATTAAATAATATATATATAAATATAATAAAATAATGAATAAACTCTTTCTTTCATTGTTGCTCTTATTTCGTCATATTATTCAATATTGGACCACTGTTGTCTTGGCAGAAATGCTATTTTAAGTATGTTCTCCTTTTAACATTGATATGAAAAAAACCCCTTTATTGATTCAATAAATAATAACAAACTCGTAGTTATTAAGCAGCAGTGATGTTGAATTGCTCAACATAAGCAGTGCGATAAGAGTTATTATCAGCAAGAGGACGGTTGATGGGGGTCCAAAGAGGATCCTCCTTGAATAAGCGCATGGCCTTAATGTAATTGTTTTCATCAGTAGTAAAACGATGATAGATACCAGAAGGCTATATTTAATCATACATATTTTAGTTAAACATCATGATGATAACAATGGATCTTACCAAAATAATCATATCACCCTTTTCCATGTAAATACGAATCCAAACATCAGATTTATCACGTACATCGAAATAACCAGAACCATCCAAGATAAATCTGATTTCCTCATCTTCATGAAGATGTCTATTATTATTATCATTATTATTAGATACTTTCTTATCATAAGAATAATGTTATTACTTACTCTGAGAAGAAGGACTTTACCTTATCTTCATAAACGTCACCCATAGACTGAGGAGAAACAACAATCTAATAATAATAATAATAATAATATATTAAAATATGGCTATTCAATAGTAATAACAAAAAAAAAAAAATGACCTCGTCTCTGTTCTTGTAGCTTCTCTCTTTGGCGATCTTGTTTATTTGGTCAATGGCATCAGCACCGTCAATCTTCCAGTAAAGAACACCAACAGACTCAAGGTCCTCAACAGACTTTGCAATGCCAGTATCGTGGGGGGCACGTTGATCTGCTGCAGATTCAATATCGTAAACGTAAGCTCTCATTTTGAGGAAGTGAGTAATATAAGTTAAAAAAAAAATAATAACAAAGTGGGGTCAAGTTTAAATCTCCCTTTGTTACTAATCAAGAGAGATGGTTTGATTGGATGAATAAAAAATAAAAAAAAAACTGCAAAAAATAGATGCCCTTTTATAAATAGTTGTAGGAAATGGTGCCATTTCGGCCAATTTATGCCCAATTTATTTATTAAAAGTCACCGAGATCCAACTCATCGTATTTGGGTCCCTGATAATCACTACGCTTTGACTGTTCCTTACGCTTCTGCAGATAGAGCAAAGTGGCACGGAAATGACGACGCACAAACTCGGAAACAGGACCCTCATGCTCAACAAGACTGGATGAGTTGCTTGTGGGAGGGTGTTGGTCTGGGTTATCCATGTTGCTAAGGTTGGTATTGATGAGATCGATCAATCCATCGAGGTATTTTACAGTGACCTAATGAATAGAGATGAATAAAAGACGAAAATACACACCGATATGTTTCTACTTACAGCTTCATTGCCCTTTTCAAAGTAATAAATATATCTATTCAATATCTCCACAAACAATTCCACATTCGTCACTGGATCCATACAGCTATCTGCAATCTTGAGCGCCTTTTGGAGACACTCCAATGCCCTCTTACCATCCCTAAACAGACCCTCTTCTTCCCCAGTGGTCCACCACAGATGCGATGAGAGATAGACACCCCGGCACTGATCCGGTTTCTTGAGCAGTTTGGAACTGTGCAGGGCCGCCTTGGTAATCAATGTATCATAGCTATCCAATGAAAATACACGTGTCTGCTGCAATGCACCAATGATGCAAGTAATCGCCTGGTATTGACTGCGCGACTCGGGTATCGATTCCTCATAGATAGTAAAGGCCTCTACAAAGAACTCATAGGCAATCTCCTCAAATTGACACTCATCGGCGCTCTGTCCAGCGAGCAAAAAGAGATGGAGACAGGTCTCTGCATCGTCGCATTGGTGGTAGAGTTTGGAGATCACCTGATGGATGAAACGGAAGAGGGTGGATGTCTTTTTTTCCCAAGTCTCGTCCTGTTCTTGTGATTTGTAACGACGGGCGAGTTTGAGGGCCGAGATGATCAGGGGTGGGAAGGTGAAGCGGATACGGTCGCCTCCATCGCCGAATTGTTTTCGGGCGGCAGACAGAAGCTGTGATAGCAAAAATAGAGATGAGTCCCGTTTTTCTTTCTTTCTTTTTTTTTTTTACCAACTTACCAAAAATTGAGTATCCTCATTATTTGACTTGAACAAATGAATCATACGTGCCAACAGTCCCTGTTTCTCAATATACTCCTCCTGCTCAAAACTCGAATCCTTCTGTCTATACACCGGTGCACCTTTCTGATCACGCAGCATCACATCACACAGATCAAGCACACCATGCACATCCTCTGGGATATCAATCACTGTGCTATTCTTTAGCACATTGTTCACAATCGCAAATGCTGCAGACTGGCGTGTGGCGAATGGCTGGAGTGCGAGCAGTGGCTGGTAGTTGGCCAGTGCAAGTAGATAGAGCACCGAGCGGTAGTGCTGGATGGGGGCCAGGAGGAGGGCCAGGAGGTTGGCTTCGGTGGATTTGGAGTGGAGGTCGGGGGATTCCGTGTTTTCCAGGACCTTGTCTTTGGCATAGGCGAGGATTTGATCGACATAGTCGAGTTTTTCGGGATAACAGGAGAGGGAGAGGTTGATGAGGGAGACCAGAAGGGCGGTGAGGTCTTGAATGGTGATATCGGGACGTGCCTTATGTGTATATATAGACGCTTTTGAGTTTTTTTTTTTTTTTTTTTCATATAGTTATTATTATTTTTTTTTCATTTTTTACCTTGACGAGCTCCACAATTTGTCCCCAGAATACAACAAAGAGTTCAACATCTTCGGGAATACCACGGACTTTTTTAACGGGATCGTTTTCTTCGACCTCTTCTTCTTCTTCTTCTTCTTCCTTGGGTACTTTTTGTTCTTTTTCTTCTTCTTTTTCATTTATTTTTTCAGTAGATGAAGAAGTAGGTAATTCCTGTTCCAATTTCTTTGTTTCTTTATCTTCTTCTTCGTCTTGTCCTTTTTCTGTTTCTTTTTCACCTTTTTCTTCTTCTTCTTCCTCTTCTTTCTCTACAACCACACCATCCTCTTCTTCTTCTTCTTCAGGTTGTTCCTCCTTTTCATCCATATTTTCAACAACAATTTCTTCCTCCTCTTTTTCCTCTTCAATAGGAAGACCTTGCAATTCTCTCTTTCTTGCATTCGCAATACGACGTATATTCTCCTCCCGTTGAGTATGATCATCATCCTCTGCCTCCCTAGCAGCAAATGCCGCCAACCGATCAATCAATGAAATAATGATTTGTTTTACATTCACCTTTGGGTGTAACTGCGCGGTCGCCGAGAGGAAAGGCTGAAGTGTACGCAAATGAAAGTCATCCGGGAAGACTTGCGTAATCACCTCCATCAAATACTCCTGTGCAATCACATCACGACAACTGACAACCTGATCCAGGATACCTGGCAGGATGTCCTTTTGATAGACCTTTAAATCCACACCTTCCAATTGACTGAGACGGACGAGGTTGGTGCCTACGAGGATACGGAGTTCTTTACGCTCCGCCTCGCGTTTCTCACGATCGCGTGAGTGGCCCTGGTGTTGTAATCGAACCCAGAGCTTGTTCATTTCTGTAAAGTTGGTGAGGATAAAGTGGATCGATTCAAAGACATTTCCTTCAGGTCTAAGAGCAGAAAAAATAACTGTTTTAACAAACAAGTAGGTGATACAGTTTAAAAAAAAAAAAAAAAAACTTACCCAGTACTCTCACCATCCGGTAAATTATCACGGGTCATGCTGCTCAGATAATAACGTAAGAATAAACCGCGAATAGGATGCTGAACACCTCTTGTCATCTCCATCATATCACGCATAATCTCACGGACGGGCGCTTCTGGCATGCTCATATAGGCTGCTCCGACCGTGATCATCAAGTAGAGACGGGGGATAATGTTACCGGCGTATTGGACGAGTTCGTAGAGGTCAGCGAGGTGGTGGCGACCGCTGGTATGAGCCTCTGTGAGGAAAGCTGTTAAGTGTCGCATGGCATCAAAGATAGACATATCTAAAAAAAAAAAAAAAGTGCAAGTGTGTGAGTTTTCTATACAACCTTTTTGTTTCCGGGTGTGCTTACAGAGTTCATAATAGTTTTTGGGTGTTAATGCAGAGGTACGTAATTCACCCAGCATGTTTGAACAGTGCTTAAGACCATCCATCAACTTGTTGTTTTCCTATATAAAAGAGGGTTAATTGGGAGACCCTTTTGAGGGTGGTGGTGGTGCTTGTCTCTTTTACCAAACATTTCTTCATTTGGTGTGCTTGAATTTTGACAACATTTAAAACCTCGTCTAGCAATTTTGCCTGATCCTCCATTGGGGCAGGACTACCTAAAATACCACTCATTTATATATAAATAAATAAAAGAGAAAAAGTGTTTATGATACAAAACAAAGTTTCGCTTCTTGGCTCTTTAATTTTCAATAGGAGACTCAAATAGAGTGATATCAATGTGAATACGTCATTTATATAGAAAGGGAGCCTTTGTGTTAGCAATGATAATGAGATGTTGCCTATTTTATTTATTTTATTATTATGGCAAGTGCATTCATTCTCTTGTTACTACAAAAGGATATCAAAACTGAGTAAAGCAGAGAGAGACAGAGACTTTATTTTTGGATATTTGCTTTTTAATGTAAAACAAAATGGCTCTCTTTAAAGATATAATCTAATAAAGTCAATCCCATTTGAATACGTAAAACAGGCATGAAACGAGTAAACTATAAACATGAATGCAGTCAAAATGAAAAGGGAGAGAAATCCAATGATACTCGAGTCTTTTAAAAAAAAGAAAATACGTTGCACAGTAAACATCGCCTTATTTCGCTGCATATATTTGTGTGTGGTAAAATACAATAGAATAAGTGAACCTTCAACAATGAGTAAAAGTGGTCATTTCAGTTTCTGCATTTTGATATGGTTTAAAGTGTCATGTATCATCATTAAAAGTCACTCACTTCAATTGAAAACTGATATAAAGTAAAAAAGGATCCTCAGGAACACCCACTTCTATATATTTATTTAAATACCCGCTGTATTTTCATCTTCATTTATATAGCCGTTCTGCTTAACTAAAATAAAAATGAGCATTGCAGCAGTTGGACAATTCTGCGCTACATCAGCAGTTCATTTAAACAAACAGATCTGTAAAGATCTCGTCCATCAAGCATCCAAACATGGTGCAAAGGTAAAAAAAAAAAAAAAAACTTTCTAACAAGAAAACACGCTCGTTAATTACAAAAACAATAAAGATGATCTTTCTCCCTGAAGCATCCGACTTTATCTCACAAAACAAACAAGAAACCCTTCATTTAACCAAGAACTCTAGCCACGACTTTCTAATACATCTCCAGCATACTGCTCAAGCCCATAGCATGTGGATCTCGGTCGGACTTCACGAACAAGCTGACGAAACCAAAATCTACAATACCCAAGTCGTCCTGAACGACCAAGGCGAGATTGTCTCCAAGTATCGCAAAATTCATCTCTTCAATGTGGATATTGAGAACGGACCCCGACTGATGGAGAGCGATAGTACCTTGGCGGGAGAAGAGGTGGTGATGCCGGTGCAGACACCGTTGGGTCGGTTGGGTTTGGAGACGTGTTATGATATGCGGTTTCCAGAATTGTCGGTGGCGTTGAGACAAAGGGGAGCAGAGCTGCTATCTTTTCCTAGTGCTTTTACCATCAAGACGGGCATGGCACATTGGGGTATAAATAGAAAAAAAAAAGGGGGGGAGATAAGCTTTTTTAACTTTTTTTTTTTTTTTTATTGTATATATTAGAAACATTGTTACGTGCAAGAGCCATTGAAACACAAACGTTTGTTTTTGCTGCGGCGCAAGTGGGCCAGCACAATGAAAAAAGAGCAAGTTATGGACATTCCATGGTAAGTAAAAAAGCGGAATGTAGCATTCATCTTAAACAATCCATCTAAAATAAACACAGATTGTTGATCCTTGGGGTACAGTGCTTGCCCAATGTGGTGATGGTACCTCACCTGCCATAGCAACAGCAACCATTGATTTGGATTATTTAAAGAAAATCAGAACAGAAATGCCTGTTATGGAACATAGAAGATGCAATCTCTACTCTTAATAAAGCTGTATTCATATGTTTTTTATTATTATTTATTTTGAAAAGCGAAAACAATATAAAATCACTGCTGGTCTTCAAATTCATTGACCTGATCTGTCATTTTACAACTTTGCCTGTCTTTATGATCAATGAATCCACTATAGATCTGATTCATCAATTCCTCCGAACTCTTGTGAGTCAACTCTCCCAGCACCGCTGTCTGATCCGGAATCGCGGTCTCTTCCGATTTATAAATAGGCGTATCACTGTCCATATCATCGGTAGGATCGTGGATGGGAATGACCAGGTGACTCATTTTGGTGGCGGTGGTCGTATTGGGCTTATTATATAAAGGTGTACTGGTGGAAGAAGAAGTAGGGGAAGAGTGATTAGAAGGTATAGGAAGCAAATTAGTGGTGTTAACAGCAATTGGAGACTCGGCTTCATTGGTAGAAAGGAGTGGAGAGGAAGCATATCCCAGGCCAGCTGGATGAGAAGAATCATAGGGTGGGGTGATGGTGCCTTCTGAACTGCTAGAGGAAACATGACCCTCAAGACGGTAGTGACTGTTTGCTCTGATGGAAGAAGGGGATTGAGCACAGACACAAGAGGGTTGAGTGTGATCACATTGCATACATGCTTGGTTTGCTAATATATAAATGAGTTAATAATACAAATAATACTAATAATAATCACCTTCAAGATTAAGTTGAGATAGATGGGGTAGTTGCTGTGTTGAGCTAGAGGGGGATGATTCACATGAATCCTTCTCTACTAACAATAAAAAATCTTTTGATTTTAATAAGAAAAAAAAGAAAAGCAAACAAATAAATAAAAAAAACAAACTAACCTTTTTCTTTTGTATGACAAATACACTTCACATGCATTTGTTTCGTTCTTCGTAATTGTCTACATGCATCACACTGAGAGATTGGTCTTCCTTTCTTTTTAATCTCAAATAATTCTCTATTGACATGAGAGCACTTTGATGAACGGTGACCCTATGTATTTTAATGAAAATAAAATAAAAAAGAGTTTAGTTTCATCTATTTCAAATAAGTGTGCGTGTTACATTACTCTAATACAGGTCATACAAGCATACTTTCGCTCTTTACCATCGTCTGATACAATATACACCATTTCCCACAACAAAAGGCAGAGGCTTCAAATCCTCTTTTGATACTTTTTTTTTTTTTGATATAATAATAAAATATTGGTTTGTTGTCTCTTCCCTTGATGTTGTTGTTTTTATGTTTTTTTTATGTTTTTTTTTTCTTTCGTCTATTGTAAGCTATATATTAATAAGAAAATATATTAAATATATATAAGCCAATCTTAATAATAATTGGTTTCTCACTTTTTCTATTGTTTAATTTTCCTTAATTCTTTTTTTTTTCTTTTGGTTGACTCCTTTTAAGTATTAAATATGCTAAAAATAGTAAAAAAATACCAGGTTGGTAGACTTGATCATTTTATTATAATAAATAAAATATAAATATAAATATATATTGCATTTTATTTTACTTACTTATTTATATAATAAATAAATAACACTAAAAAATGAATAATATACTCACTCAAGCTATTTCTTTTTCTTTATCTTTCTTTATCTTTTTTTTTTTTTTTTTATATATATATATATTCTAGGTCTTCCACAGTGGACTCACAATAATAGTAATATAGAGAAAGAGAGAAAAAAAAAAGGAGTAAAAAAGAAAAAGTTGCTTATCTAGAGAAACCAAAAAGGGAAAAAGAAAAAAAAGAAGAGAAGAAAGAAAGAGATATTAAATCTCGCTCTCTCAGAGGAACAAAGAGAGTAGGTGTGAGAGAGAGCGCAACAAAGTGAGATTGGGTGGCTTGGATAAGAGTGACGTCATACTATTGGAATATTAAATCCGTGAGCTGCAAAAGAAAAAGGCAACAGAAAAAAAATTTTTGAGAGAGAGTTGTGTTTAGCCAATTAGTTGGTGTCCCGACCAACAAATTTTTTTTTCTCCCTCTCTCTCTCTCTTCCCCCCTTTTTTTGTGTGTAAAGAAGCTAATATCGAAAATGGCCCACGCTAACGTCTGGAACTCTCACCCCAAGAAGTACGGTAAAGGCTCTCGTCAATGGTATGTATTTATAAGAAAAAAAAAGAGTCTTGATAAATGAAAAAAAGGAGAGTGGCTTATATATCATTCAACACTTTTAGCCGTGTCTGTGCTCACCGTGCTGGTTTGATTCGCAAATATAACTTGAACGTCTGTCGTCAGTGTTTCCGTGAATATGCCAGCGATATCGGCTTCCACAAGGTAAGAAAAAGGAAAAAAAAAAAAAAAAAGAAAGGGAAAAAGGGGTGAAATGAAGCTAAATTGAATGTTGTTTCATGTAGTACCGTTAAAGAATGACATGTTCATCCTTTTTTTTTTGTTCATCAAAAAAAAAAAAACTTAAAAAAAAAAAAAAAAAAAAAAAATGACTGAAATCAACCCAGTGCTTTTTTTTTTTTTTTCAATGTGTTTTACCTTTTGGAGATAGAGTGCTGTGTATTTTAGAAAAAGTTTGACTTGAAAAAACTCGATTCAAATTGTTTAAGAATGTGAACCCCCTCTCGATTCTGTTTTTGTTCATGTCAAAACCATAAAAGAGAACCCCCCAGTGAAAGTGGATTATATAAATATATATCACAATCATTTATTTAAAGCACTTTATCTCCATTTTTTTTTATTGTTTTCCTTTTGTCTTTTTTAACATACAATAATGGATCAACCTTCATTAAGAAACCCACTTACACTCGTAACAACTGCACTTGCTGTAGTAAGTATAATGCATATAAATAGAACAAGTTGTCATCATTCAATATATTGATAAATATAAAAGGCAGCTTGGATTATCCTCTTTGTCGGTGGTTGTGTTGCCCAACTCTTGGGTGTCTCTTGGTGGATCATCATCTTCCAACTTGTCTTTGTTGTTTGTGTTATTGTGATACTTGCCTTGGGTAAAATGCGTAGATTCCAAAACATGGTCAATGTCTTTTTGGCTATTGGCACTGTTTACTTGACTTATCTCTGTCAAGGTTTATTAAACATTATTGACCATAATGTGGGTGCTAGAGCTGCTGCTGCAGGTGCTGTCATTTTAATCATTGTAGAGGTAAAAAAACTATATAAAATCATCCGAGACAAAACACTCATTTTATTGTTGTTATTAAGTTTGTCTGGTGTTTCCAATTGACTGCTCCCACCGATTCTGCACTGACAGGTAATAATATTCGCAATGTGAATATCACCGGTGGTTTGAACAAGCTTGCAAACCGTATTGATCCTGGACAGAAGGAGTATACTAATGGTGATTTACCTACTTCTCAGTCTTATAATTCACCTGCTAATCCAAATGTATCCAACTTTGAAAAGGCAACTGCTCAGCATGAATGTAAGTGTCATATTATATTTATACATATACAATGCTCACTCTATCTATCTATCTAATTAGATCAAGGCAGCAGTAGTGATCCTCAAGAGCTCTCTTTTTCAAAGGGAGAAGAGATCGAAATCTTGGATAAGCGAGGTAATTGGTGGCAAGCTCGTAAAGCAGATGGTACCACTGGTATTGTTCCAAGCAATTACGTAAGTTATCATTTTTGAATGAATGAATCTAAAACTAAAAAATATGACGTTTAATAGTTTCAATAAGTGAACCCCTTCCTTTTGGTTTCTTTTAATATACTTAATTAATAACAATAATAACAATAATAAATAAATGTACCTGATATAAAGTAAAACCCTTGGTTATATCATCACACACACACAAAATGTCTTTTATTTGATTATTCTCAGGAACACTTGTAATAACTGTGTGCATAAACCATATCCCTCTATCATTATCAAATCAGGAAATCGTCACGTGATATTTTTTGGTTTCCCAGGATGCAACTTATTGTGGGTTATTTTTTTCCTTTTTTTATGTTTCTTTTTCTTCTTTTCTTTTCATCATTTAATGAAGAATCCAGGTTGATAGATTAAGGACCCCGTCTTATATATACATTACCTTTTTTTTTTACTATATAATTACACACCATTACACTACATTTGCTTTAATCCACTTTGTAAGTATATAACTTGTACTGCAAAGGCTCTTACTAAACCATATAGAACTCAGATACCTTAAAAGCAAACAGTTTTTCTCTCTCTTTTATAAACACATTCGCATTTTTTTTTTTTTTTTTTTTTAATTTCAAAGTTGTCCGATCTAACGGGGTGAGTGATCTATTGGTTTGAGGTAGTACCTTTCTACCCAAACAAAAAAACCTCTCAAATTGTCCTGTCTCTTATTAATTAGAAGTGTCATATTTAGATTTAGCATTTGTAGACAACGCAATTCTATTATAATGGCAAAAAAAAGCCCCTGATTATACTGTGTATATGAAGCCCAGTTGATGATCACAAAAGTCATTCAGCTTGGAATTCTTTAACAGGTCATTAACAGTAAAGAGTTTAATTGAAAAAGGAATGTATATTTTTTATGGAGCAACAGCCTTTTATAGTATTCCCCACGCTTAACTAAAATAAAAATAAAAAGTAAACATTTGTTTTAAGAGTACTATAATAATTTAGTCATACAAAATTGTAAATCTTCTGGCTTTTTCCAACTTGCCAATAATGTCATTGTAGGATTTTTTTCAAATAGGGTATATTTTTGGATAAATTATAATCTAATGAAATGCTATAAAAAAAAAAAAAAAAAAAAAACCTCTCTTTTAAAAAAGAATACTAATAATATAATATGTTAGAATGTACGGTAGAGCAACTGCCAATAATCGATCATTGATCAACCCACCAACCTACATAGAATACAATGGTTTACGTTTCCTGATTGTAGATGCACCAAGTTCTAATAATTTACCACTTTATTTAAAGGTAAGCTATTTCTTTTCTGTGGCATGATGATGATAACTAAAGCAAAACAAAAGGAATTTGAACGTTGGAACGTAACAGATGTTGTCAGATGTTGTGAAGCAACTTATGCAAAGGAACCACTTGCAGAGAAGGGGATACAAGTACATGATTTTGTATTTATGGATGGCGAAGCACCACCTGCACCCATTGTGGATGCATGGCTTCAGTTGATAGAACAGCGTTTCAAGAATAACCATGATGCAGAACATGTGGAGGAGGAGAAGAGCGATGATAATGATAGTGAGAGGAAATTACCTTGCATTGCTACACATTGTGTAGCGGGTTTAGGAAGGTAAATATATGGAGAAAAGGTAAAAGAAGAGGGAAATGCGAGTAAAAGAGAAAAATATTGATGAAATGCTATATATAGAGCACCTGTTCTTGTAGCCATTGCCTTGATTGAGGATGGAATGCCAGCTTTGGATGCAGTTGCTTATATTCGTGAACGTAGAAGAGGCGCTATTAATAAGAAACAGTTACGATATGTAGAGACTTATAAGCCGAGATCACAGAGCAAATGTATTATTAGTTAATATAATTATACACACACTATGTATAAAAATGTTTTTTTTCCCTATGGTATAGATCTTTTTTTTTTTTTTTTGGCCTTTTTTTGTTATTACACTTATAATAAATATATATATACACACGATTAGATTATATATTAAAAGGTCATATTTTTTATTATTATGAAAGGGAGAAATAAAAAGGGAGCTTATTGGAAAAGAGCACTACCAATACGGGAAAGAAATACAAACTGTACAAGTACCACAAACATGGCAACGCCAATACCAACACCTGGAACCAAAAAGGCCTTGTTGGCTCCACTTGCTTGGGGTGTAGTGGAGGCACTCATCGATGCTGAACTTTGAGCTCCAGAGACACTTGCGGTCATAGCTATTTATTTATTTATTTATTAAAAACACACATGCCTATTTGGTCTTTTATATTTGGATGACTTACAGCTTTGCAAAGATGAAGCAGCAGAAACAACAGAAGATGCGGCAGAAGCGATGGAAGATGTAATAGACGCAATAGCCCCAGAAGTGACATCACTTTGAGCAGATGAAGTGACAGCTGCACTGGATGCATCGACTGAAGAGGATGCGCCAGAGGGTACAACACTGGAAGGTGTGGTAGGTGAGGAGGCGGAAGCGGCTACAGTTTGACTGCTACTACCTTGCTGACCTGGCCAAGAACTTTGGATACATTGATTATAACAGTTTGTTTCGCCATTGCAGGAAGAGATGCATTGATTGGTATCGCTCACTGTGATAAAACAAACAAACAAAATAATGTTAAAGAAAAACAAACACGTATTTCTATCTCTCTCTCTCTCTCTCTCTCTCTCTCTCTCTCTCTCTCTACTTTACCACATTGTTCGAAACAACTGTTATCACCAGATTCACAGTTACATGCAGCTTGGACTTGGATGATAGTAAAACAAATAAAGAGTAATAACAAACACTTTGAATACATATTTTTTGTTGTTGTTTAGATTATTATTTATACAGAAAAAAGAAGAGAAAAGAGAAAAAAGGATTGTATTTATATATATATATCTCTCCTCAACTTTATCACAAAAGAGCCACTTTGCTGTTTATAGTAATCTATTTACATCATTCTTTTCGGTGGACCCGTTCTTTTTCTTTTGAAGCTGTCAGTTTGAGATCATTACTTTTTCGATCTTGTACAAATAAAGAGTGAAAACGGATAAAATCGAATGATTTTATTTTTCGTATGAAAAAAAAAAACCAGTTTACTCTGCTTCAAAGCTTTACCGGGAGTTTTTGCTTTTTCAAAAACGGTAAAGCTCTTCCGACAATGACAAAAGAAAAACGTTGTACAAAAGCAATCTCCCTCTTTCTAAAAAACCACTTGTCTTTTCTTTTTGAAAAGAGAATATATTTAATTTACTTAATTAAATGATAATTAAAATGACTTTCTTCAAACAATCAAATTACCGTCGAGTACATAAATCCGATAAACCACATGACACATTGGATCATTGTTATATTGACATTATTGATATATAAACAAAACGAATCATCATGCATTGCTTTGTACACACACAGTAAATTAGTGTTATTATTATTACCCAAAAAACACTCTCCTGAAAGCAATTAAAAAAGTATTTCATTGATATTGGTTTGTGTGTGAACAACTCCCCTTGAATCAATTATTTTATTATAAAGGGGAATTAAAAAAAAAAACATATTTCTATAAAGAATCGCTTTGGTTTATACTGAAGATATATATTTATATATCGTTATATTCAAAGTAAGAGTAACCGTGTTTTTATTCTTACACTAACATGACATTTCCCAGCGTTCTATTATCGTATACTAATATGACGATAATATTATATCATATCAAAAAAAAAGAAGAGTTCGAGATCAATCCTTTCTTTATGATAGAATCTGTATTTGTAAATTAGTTCAAGTAACTTTACTTAACAAAAAGTGCTGTTTACACGTTTAATGGTTACCTCAGTCTTCAATGAGTACTTAGAATACAAAGGAATATTCACAAAGTCAAATTTACTATGTAAAAACAGCAGCTGTAATATCGCTCAACAAGAGAAAATGGGTATGCCTGTTTGGTGAAATGATACTACGAGTCTACCAAATCCAATATATATACTGAGTATTAGTATTAGTTCTCTGCTTTATTATTCAATTCATACTATTTATGAGAGTATACACTATGTCACCTTTCCCCCTTTAGATTTAAATGATACACTGGTAAAATGCTGGATATATACTTGTTGCTTTTCTCTAATATTACAACTTTATAAATAACATATTCCCTTTATGATGGTATGCGCACTATACAGAGAATACCCTTCTTTTAAGAAACGAGCTAAAATCCACGAAACCACTTGAATAACATGGTTGACATCATTATCATCTTCATATGAGTCTAGATACAATACATTGTACAGAATGAAATACATTATGTCAACAAAATTATATATTGATCTGATTCAAAGCAAAGATAACTAAGCCACATACAAACACAGATAGGATGATAAGGGAATGTAGCATGTAGAAAAATAGTTAAATTCTCATATTCGCCTCACAAAAGGCTGCTTGGGAGTACCTTCTCGAGGTCAGTCCTGTAAAGGTTGTTATTGAACTATGACTTGTCTCATTTAAAGTTGCTTCTCATTGATCTTTTATCTATTATGTTCAACTACTTTAATTAAAGTGGAAAATGAAACTTTATAGAATATATTCATTTCAACGATAATCATGTTAAAATAATTGCATTTTAGTAACAAGTGGAGTTATCGCTTTTGGTGTTGTAAAGATCAGTACATACTTTAGTTTTATTACTCGATAATAAGAGAAAAGGGGTTTTGAAAAGAAAAGTAGTGGATCGGTAATATTGAATGCTTCCATAAAGAGTTGGAAGGACCCTTTGTGAGGTGAACCTGAGAATTTAGCTATTTTTTTTTTTCTCTTTCATCTTCACAAAGTAAATGTTAAATCAAAAGTAACAAATGTGAAAGCCCTTGAGAGGCACGTGTTTTTGCCATATTGGTTTCATTCCGACAAGAGTATTCTCTGTAAATATTGATGTGATAAATGCCATAAACAAGATTTAAAACAATAATTGGTTGGAGTGTTTTATATTGAATAGAATCAATGTATAGAATTGTAATGGAACTAACATTGAGTCCAAATGCGCTATATTTACTTCTTGGCTCTTGGAAGAGTATGGACAAAGATATAAGCAATGGAAATGTTTTACTTGACTTATGAAGCTTTCAGATTTGTCTTTTACAAAAATGATTGAATGGTTTAATTATACCAGAGATTTTGTAATGTATATAAATATATATCGTATTGCGTATTGAAACCAACACTATTACATATCTAAATAATTAAAGATTTATAAAACATCAAGTTTTGCTCTGTTTTATATATATATATATCTGTAAGAACTAAATGAAGTTTGCCAAAAAGCAAAGAGATAGCATCAGAGGGTATTTTCAATAACCAGTGAACACATATCTAGAATATTAAAAAAATGCTGGATTTGGTTTATATATTCGTGCCTTTTATTTCGCGGATTCTCGGTAACAGGTTCCGCCTTGCACGACCTAAATCATTAAATTCCGTCAATATGAAAAGAAATCAAGATAAATGCTCAAACAATGATAAAAAAAAAAAAAAAGAATATTAACAATGATTCGGTAGAAAGTATATATTAGACTTGCTAGTTGTCACCTTGAATACATATACATTACTATTAAACAAAAGAAAAAAGTAAATAAAATGTCCCCACCTTTACCAAAATATATACAAGATATGTTTCACCTAGTAAAGTAATACCATACAAGCAAAAAACTGAAAAGGAAGGCCACCTATACACTTAAACACCGCCAAGCTTTTTTTTTTTTTTTTTTTTTTTTTTTAATTTCAAAGTTGTCCGATCTAACGGGGTGAGTGATCTATTGGTTTGAGGTAGTACCTTTCTACCCAAACAAAAAAACCTCTCAAATTGTCCTGTCTCTTATTAATTAGAAGTGTCATATTTAGATTTAGCATTTGTAGACAACGCAATTCTATTATAATGGCAAAAAAAAGCCCCTGATTATACTGTGTATATGAAGCCCAGTTGATGATCACAAAAGTCATTCAGCTTGGAATTCTTTAACAGGTCATTAACAGTAAAGAGTTTAATTGAAAAAGGAATGTATATTTTTTATGGAGCAACAGCCTTTTATAGTATTCCCCACGCTTAACTAAAATAAAAATAAAAAGTAAACATTTGTTTTAAGAGTACTATAATAATTTAGTCATACAAAATTGTAAATCTTCTGGCTTTTTCCAACTTGCCAATAATGTCATTGTAGGATTTTTTTCAAATAGGGTATAGTTTATCTTGGAAAAAAAAAAAAAAAAAAAACGAATTAAAACCCTAACTGAATAGATCAAAACTTTTGATGTTTATAATCCACTCGTTTGTGTTTACACTAAAGACCTAATTGATAAGTTCCATTGCAGTTTCTTGGTATTTCTTATTTAATAATGTTAATATCCAAAAAGATCGAAAAACAAGCGATACAAACATTAGATCAAAGATATATAGGAGTTTTAAAAATAGAGTTACACGTAAAATTTTTTGTTTTACAGAAATACTCAAAATAATTGAGTTGTTTAATCATAAATCAGGACATTGAAACTCATATGATGATCTTTAAGAAGAATTCAAAATATGCGTTCTGATTTGATCAGATCAAGATTTTTGCGGGAAAATAATCACTCCACGAGTATCAATTCCCAGGCTAAATAGCGAAGGTTACACTTTAAAAATATATATAAAGAGAAGCTTTTTTTTAAACAAAACTCTTTTTCATATTACATCTTTATTTATCTTTTTTTTTTAAAAAAAAACCCCCATATTAATTCCCCTCTTTCTCCCTTTAATAAGAAAAAGTAATCTCTCTTTTATATAGGTAAAATTATATATAAAGTAGCTTTTATATAGTAGATATCCCAAAAGCCCAGCATTGTTATTAATTACATCGTCTTTTTGTTTGTTTTTTATTTGTTTCTTTTCCATTTGAGTTTTTTGTGTACATATATAAAGAATTATGGCGATCAATACACCCACTAGCAGCAGTAGTCACTCTACCAAACTCCAAACTGAGCAGCATACCATCGTTGTTGAAAAAGAACAAGTAAATACCCCCAGCAACAGCGACCAGTCTAGCACCTTCCAGAGTGATCCAATTGAGCCCAACAAAAACGAAATGAAGGAAGAAGTTATGGAAGAAGAGGTCGTTGAGAAACCTACTGGGATTAAAGGAAAGATCAAGGGCTTTTTTGGTATCCGTTTATTTTCTGGTATTTTGATGATTCTCGCTGGTGTTGCCATTGCATTTCAAGCAGGTAATAGAAGAAGAAGGAAAAACAACCCCATCCTCTGTTAATAATTCAAGAAAAATAGGTTGTAACGCCACTTTAAACAAATATGGAGGAAGATCCTTTTCTTCGGTTTGTACCTTCTCAATAGCTGCAGTTTGTAGTTGTTTGTTTTTTATCTTTGATATACTTGTTTTAAAAACACCTCCACCTAGTGGTAAACTTAGAGGTAATGTTAAAAAAAAAAGTTTTTTATGACTCTCAGTATATACTCAACAAATATACAAAAATTAGATGCACCCTGGTATGCATGGATTGGTGGTATTCTTGGTGCTTTTTATGTAATCATCAATATCTTGACTGTTCCAAGATTGGGTACAGCTACAGTATTAAGGTAAATAGATACATGTATTTCCTTCTGCCAAGTGTCTTTTTTAAACATTAATTCATCTCTTTAAACATATAAAGTATTTTTGTTTGTGCTCAAGTAAGTTTTAATTATAAAAAAAATCTTGATTCATGTTCCTCTTTTCACCAACACGCACTTTTTTTTAAAAAAAAAAAAAAAAAAAAAAAAAAAAAAAAACGCAGATCATCACAGCTTGCATTATCGACCATTTTGGACTTTTAGGCTTAGCAAAACGTAAATATTCAATTTGGAGAATATTAGCCTCTTTAGGTTTAATTGGATGCGTGGTTGTTGTAGCCAAATTTTAAAATATTCGTCCTGTATGAAGGAAATGAACATTCTATTTTTTATTTATGCAAAAAAAAACAAAAAAAAAAAAACTTTCATTTTTAAAAATGGAAGTTATAATGATGATAATAATAAAAACCAAGCAGGTATTCTCTTTTGAATATATTCACACCGTGTATGCATACAGTTTTAACAGTTACCATTTTATATCCCGTAATAGCAACCTGATAACAAATCATTCATCTCTCCTAGTTTTATGTGTTTTTTTTTTTTATCTTTACTTTGGCTATGATTGCTGTTGTCTCCAAGTAGAATCTGTTTGGATAGATGCTAATTCACTTTCTGATATTTCATATATTGTTGGGTGAGAAGATGATGTAGAAGGTAAAGAAGTAGAAGAAATAGTATTTGTAGAAATTTTCGGTAAGCGCATCATGTTGTTATAATTATTACTGTTGTTATTGTTGTTGGGTGTTGACATTTGTATGATGGGGAATTGGATAATCCGTGGTACTTTTTCGTCTTCGGATTGCTGATCAAGTAAATAATTATGCGTTTGAACTGTAAGTGACTTCTTCCGCAGTAGTTTGGAATAGTCTATCGATTTTTGGTTGTTATGGTTATTACTCTTGTTATATTATATTATTGTTAATCAAATTGTTGAAAAGCTTACGTAAACCACATGCATTACAGAGTGTTCTTGCACCATCCGGTCCTCTTCTCCATTCAGGTGTTTCCGTCGTATTACACGAATGACACCTTTGACCTGCCATACTACGTTTCTAAAAATGATATTAGATTATCTGTTTTTTAAAATTTTGCATTATAAAAATGTTTTACACTTCTTCTTCTGTATTTTGGTCTTGATGATTCTGTAATATTTCGAGCTTGCCGAATAATACTATATTCTTGTTTACTCTCTTCAGTCTATAAACAAATAAACAAAGCAAAAAAAGAAAAAAGTTGTTAATATATATTCTCATGTATAAACAATGGTGATACACATACAATTGTATCGGAAAAACCATTATTGTTTTTGCTATCATCATTACTATTATTATTGCTATGATCAATCTCTAATAATGTACCGTTTTCCAACAACATTAATGATTCCAACATGCTGGCAGTTGCACAATATACTTGATCCAATAAACTACTCCTTAATGCTTCGGTCAATGGTTGATCTCGATACTGAGACATATTGCTTTGCAGCAACTTGCAACGGTCGATCACCTGTATAAATATAACAATTAGGTAAGTCAATTAATAAAACTATATATATCAGCATCAGTATCATCGATCGTATTAATTAAATAAATTACATTCGTTAGTAGATATTGGCGTTGCTGACTATCGTCGTGGTTGCTATGGTTATTGTTTTTACTATATGAATGTGGTGTTATTCCTGTTGCTGGGTGTTGGTGTTGGTTATTATACCCATATGAATTATTATTAATATTAACGCTTGGTGATGAATTATGTACATTAGTGGAAGATGAATTGTTGATGGAGGGAAGCAAAATTCTATTTCTCAAGTCAGTTTTTTTCATTTCACACATTTTAATAAGCAGGAATGACTAAAGCATAAGTTACCTGTCTGAGAGAGGAGCTAAAGGCTCTATATCTTCGTTAATACTAGACGAAGAGTCTATACACAATTTAGACACATCCATAAAAATCAAAAATAATTTAAATGTATTAAATAATTTATTAAAAAAAAAAGGTCCCAAAAATATAAAAAAAGAGAAAGAGAAAAGGTAGATAGCAGAAAAAAAACACAGACTGCCTTAACCAAAACGAAATCCTCTATAACAGTCACATGTAGTGGGGGTATCAAAGAGTATTAGATCCAATCAGAGGCTGTTTTACCAGATCCTCTAATCTAGATTATATTTATTCGGTTAGAACACCATTAAAAACCGCAATTCTATATAGAATATCGTTGTAGGAAATGTTGAAATCATTTGTTCATTGTATTATTTTATTTTATCTTCCTTTATTTATTAAAGAATAACAGATATCGCTATTATCAATAAAATTAATAAAATCAATAAAATCAAAGCTGAAAACAGCATAGTAGTAAATAACTAAAAAAAAAAAAAAGAGTTTCTTTTCACTTTTCTCAATTCCATAAATAGAATGATACGATATAAATCACTTACTCAAGCAGTTAACTTTAAAAAGTTAGCTAACCATTCTATTTTGCTTTTCATTATTGTTATTAAGTTATTCTTTCCTCATTTCTCTTTCTATCCCCTTGATTCTATTTCATTTTTCATATTTTAAATTAATCAAAATAAAAAGTTGTTTTTTTTATATCGGTTTTAAAAAATGATCTTAAAAAAGGATTTTTTTCATGCAATGTCGGTAATTAAGACGTCATTCTAGCTATCTGAGAATATGTGTTTCATTTTAGATGAATTATTCGATACAGTGATTTGCGTTTAAAAATATAATTTTATGAAAATGTCACTATAAAAATTGAAATATGCAATATAATTTTTCTGTATATTTTGTATTATAAAATATAAATTAAAATGCCAGTAAATTATATTCTATTTTCCCAAAAATTATATCATTAAACGCAAATCACTGCATGTATATTTTTATATTATAAATTAGGGCAACGGAGTTTAAATATAGCCCACAAGCATGGAGTCCTTGAAAATCCTCATACTAAACTCTTAGTTTTTGAAATAAAGAATTATAAACGTTTGAGCTTCTTTATAAGCAGAGTCATAGAGAGGGGGACATATATTTTTATGTAGTTTTATCTGATCTCAATAGAGAGATAGGCTTTAAAAATCGTAATTTATATGCTGATAGTTATTTAAGATTGACTTTCGCAAAAAAAAAAATACGATTACTTACTTATACATCCAACTTCAATAATTGATACTCCATTGCATTATTTATTGTATGATTTAATAGTTAAATAGATGAGTGCTTTTACTTCATCTAAATTCAATAGTTTAAGCTCCGGTACCCTACCTCAAAATTATCCACAACCGAGTAAGAGTATGAAAAAAGGATAAAAAGGGAAAGATATAATAATAATACAATGCTACACACAAGAACATGAACATTATTCAAGCTTAACTTTTAAGTTATAAAGTTTATCTCGATCTGTCCCTGATATTAATGTTTATTTTTAGCTGAGTAAAAAGGAACCAATAAAATGTGAGTCGTATGATCTTGCATATATTTAGATACAAGTTATTACTGTTTATTTACTTTTGTGGTTATATAATCCAATAAAGTACTTTTAACTTTTAGGTATATATCTACGAAAAGAAAGGGGTAATTCTCGTTTTATATACCATTTTAATAATAAATTGGTAACCTGCTTTATCATCATTAAAATTATTAGGTTTTCCTTGTATATAATTTGTACATGCTGTTTTTTGAGGAGGGGGTTTTTTTTTTGCTTTTCGATCAGAAAATTCTGTATTAAGTTCATATTTAATAAATCAGAATATAAGGATATTTAAACTAAGCTTTGCTATGCATGCACCTAATATTCTTTAAATGTTTACTTAAAAGAAACAGTTCCAGTCAACTAAATTCATTTCCTTCGATGTTAACAAGTGACATCCAATTCGTTTATTTATTTGCGAAAGAACTAATTTTCTGTGTCTTTTAATTCTATTATATACGAATAGTGGAATATCTTGGATAAATATAGCCTACTTTACAAAGCTGAAATGTACATTAAAGATGAGCTCAACAAGTTTATGGACATAATTAATCGCTCGCCCAACCCAAGTGAGAGAATTAACACCCAAATATTGCTACGAACCTAATTTCAATAAGCGCATACAGTAATTTCAGTTCCATATTCCTATTTTCCAGCTGCTATCAGCCCTTCTTCCTGAAACCTCAAGTTACAAGTTACTCTCTATTATACCTGGTCTTTTCTGGTTCATCTCCTTGGGTCCAATTTGTGATTCTCCATCAGTCCCAGTTACTCTGCCTCTTATTATATTTATTACATTAAAAATATACTAAAGAAACACCAACGCAACCCCAAGAGATGAATACAAATATACTCCATAGCTATAGTCATTGTCCTACAGATTTCTACAAAGCAACAACTGCCAACCTCCAAACCTACTGATATGTTTCGATAGACGAAATATATTATAGAATAACATTCAAAAAAAAAGGGTGGGATTCCTCGTTGATGATCTTTATTGTGAATTAGCATCCTAAATTCTCAGTTTCAATACTTGTTGCCTAGTTGAGACGCTCAACTTCAAATTGAAGCGTTCAGGTTATTTTTGCACAAATGAGAGATCTTCCTGGTTTAAAACCACTCATGATATGTAGACCAAGTATTGGAATATTCAATCTAGATAACCTCCATAACAAAGTACCATACATTCATGATTTTACGTCAAAAGATATTTACATCACAGCAACTAATATTGATAACATGTCAACTGCTATTTTACCTGCTTCTTCGATGATAGTACTTGATATATACATAAGTGAAGTCGACAGTATAGGAACACACACCCAATTCCACTAATATATGTCCAAAGAGGACACCAATCTGTGTATTTCGAGGTTCCTAATTTTCCAAAGTTAGAATAGTTAAAGCTAAGCGATCGTATGTTGAACACTCATCCTTTATAGGAAGTTAGTTTTTTTTTTTACAGGTAGAATTGTTGAATATTGCTCTGGATACTCTATTTAGGTCAAGAAGATAATTATACAACTCTAGCAAATAGTCTACAGTTTAAGGTGGATTTATATTGTGGAGCTAGATCATATCGAACCTGGATGATAATTGCATTATATTGATGAGATCACAACAAAAACAACAATAACAACAGATACTATTCGTCTACAAGAATATATCAAAGGAAAAGTCTTTTAATGTACTTTAAAGTAATTGAAAAAATTACAAATATATGAAAAACAGCACAGAGCGTTGAATACGAAAAACTTTATTTTGATCAATTCACCCAGTAAATTGCTTTTAAAAGGAATAGAATTGCTTATTTTAATAAATTATATGTAAAGAGAGAGAAGCTGAAACGATTAAAGCTATCATTTAGAGCTATTTAGACTGCCATAAAACTCTTCCTTAGTGGATCCAGAACAGATCTCTTAGGGAAACAAGTAAAAACTCTTATGGGCACAAATACGTTTAAATCTTTGATTATGTTCGGGCGTGTTGGCGCCCCCTAAGAGTTTTTACTTGTACCCCTAAGATTTTAGGATCCAGAATACGCCAGGAAAAAAAATATAGTTTCCATGAGCGAAACCAATTAAAAGGAAGGTTCTTGTAATAATGAAGAATGGGATATACACATTTTCTATCATATATGCATCTTAAAGGCTCTGAAAAAAATCCTCAACAGAAACCATAATCTTTTTTTTTTGATAAATAATGTATATTTATGCACTTCCTCAGAGTTAATTATCGCTGACTCTACCGTAACCATTTCGGGGCGTAATTATATATATATCTCAATGAATACATAGAATATTACGAACTTGTTTAACCCTATTTTTGATAGGATAAAATGGAAGATTAGTGTATCAAAAATCATTTGAAAAAGACAAGTGTTGAAAGTTATAAGTATATATAAATACATTTTTATTGATATTATTTTAAATATATTAAATTATATGATTTTACTGTGGTATGTTATAATAATATACAATCTCCTTTATGTGAGATATAATAATGAAGTTAAGCCTTTAATCCTTCATCAATTTGAACAGTTTCGGTATTGGATGAAGAGGCTTGGGAAGTATACTCCTCCTCAAACTCATCCAAATCCTTTCCTTTAGATTCAGGAATCCAGAGAATTGTAACAACCAAACCCATAAACATGACTGCAGAAAAGATACCGAGAGTTTCAGGAAGGAAAGCGTGCTTACCAGGAGCTCCTCCATGATCAACAAGAACGTTAAATGCAAAGGAAGCAAGGATAGCACCAGCCTTACCAGAGGCAGCAGAGATACCGTGAGCGGATGCACGAACTTTAGTGGGGAAAACTTCACCAGGGATAATGAAGGTTGTAGCGTTGGCACCAAAGTTTTGGAAGAACTGAGCCAAAGTGAAAAGGAAGATAAAAGCAGGCATAGACTTTTCAATCAAAATATTGTAACAACCAGCAAGGATAGCAAACAAAATAGTGGTCATTGTGAAACCCATGATCTGAATGGGACGACGACCCCACTTTTCAACAAAGAAGACAGTAAAGTAATAACCAGGAACGGAACCAAGACAAGTGATAATGATTTGACCAACAGTGTTTGCCCAGAGAGTCTCAAAAGGAGTAGGCTTACTGGCATAACCAATAGCAGATAAGATGGCGGAGTTATTCAAACCAAGACCATAAAAGGCGACATCAAGGAAGAACCAAGACAAAGCGGTACCAAGCAAGACTTTCAAGTTTTTCCACTGTCCAAAGTATGCTCTAAATTCAGCCCAATGATCACGCTTCTCTTCATTCTTGGTATACATTTGTGAAAGTTCATTGGAAACGGTTTGACCCTTGGCCTGGGCAGCAGCTTCCACATCGTGTTCAACGTTGAGGGAATAGCGAGGTGATTCAGGCATGGTGAAGCGCAAATAGATGGTGGCAACAGCAGGTACAGCACCCAAACCAATACAGAGACGCCAGACATAATCCAAGTTCATCACATCGGCAATGATAGCTTGTTTAAAGATGGCCAAAAGAATCAAGGTAACAATAGCAGCAGCCAAGTTACCAATACCTTGCATGGAGAAGATAAGAGCCATCATCATACCACGCTTACCAGCAGTAGACCATTCAGAAGTAATAGTGGCAGACATGGGATAATCACCACCAATACCAACACCAAGAATAAGACGCCAAAGGCCAAGGAAACCAATGGCAGAGACACCACGAATAGCAGATGAGGATGTAGCGCAGTTGATAGTACCGATGATAATAATTAACAATTCAAAACCATAAATTTTACGACCCAAGATATCACCCAAGAAACCAAAAAGTAATTGACCAAAGAATGTACCAACAGAAGACATTCCCTTAATTACACCTTCAATGTTAGAAGGCATCTTATTTCCATTTGATGCATAGTAAACGTATCCGAGCATAGGTGTGACCAAATTGATAATAAAGACATCGTATGAATCGGTGAAAAAACCAGCACCTGATGTGAGAATGGTACGAATGGTGAACCAGTTCCAACCACCGGCACCAACATCATCTAATTTTTCGAGAGAGTTCAACTTTTGCTCAGCAGTAGCGTAACGTTCCTGCTCACTGGAAGTCATTTTTTGTATATAAATGTATGTGAGTAGAAAGAAAAGAGAAGTTGAATATAAATTAAAATGGAAGTCTTGCTTGAGAGAAAAAAGGAGATGGATACAGATACGCTCCCTTTTATATAAAAAAACAATTGAAGAGGCAAATGGTGTCAAGTGGGGTCGTGTGAGTTGATACGATTGGTAAATCAAATAATGAAGAAAACTTGCCAATAGCTTTTGATCCAAAATATCCAATCAGCTCACTTACCAGCCTCGCGTGGACTGACACATGCACTCTGTTCTCAAATTATCATTCACTTTTTTTTCGACCTGTGTGCCCCAGTCGGAGACGGAATAACCAAAAAAAAAATATGAAAATCTACAAGGCACCCAAATTATGTAACTTCCTTTATTGGGGCAGACCATACTAACTTCATTTCCAACGTGTAGTATTTATGTACTCTTTATTGGCTCATTTTTTTTTATCTTTACAATAAGATTATATATCACTTGTGATTGAACTGATCCTTATATATATATATACTGCATCTATTGTTTTGTTTACTGTTATTTACTAAACTTGTATGCTGAGATATTAGAGTTTAGTGACACTAAACTACATCAAACATTATGAAACAGGAATCGACATTGATAATCCTCCTTTAAAACGACCAATTCTTTTGTTGTTTTTATTTTTAAACTTCAATGATAAAATAAAGTTCAAAATCTCTTTTTTTCTTCTGAGCCAATGGTTTTTTTTAAAATGTGGAGCAGCCGGATTTAAACATTCCTATTCGCTGGTTACAAACAAAAATAAATCAAATTAAAGCCACTATGGATAATAAGAATTAATAAGGGAAAAAATATCACACACACAAAACAAGATTTTCGTTTGTTTCAAAATAGAAAAAAGTGAAAAGGAATACAAATCGACTGATTATTGTTAATACTTTTTTTAATACTTTTCTGATATTAAAACGTTCTTGGTACAATACTAAAAATCAAGGCTAAAACCGAAGGAAATAATTAAACTTAAGCACGGGTTTAGTAGAATCGATTTCATTTGTTGTGCTTTTTATTTTATAGCCGATTTATCATTCAACGTCTTCTTGCACCTATGATGTTTGCAGAAAAAAAAAACTACCCAATTAATAAAAATTAACTTGGAAAGATATTTGTAATTGGCAAAATTCAATATTTATGGTCAAATATAAATATAAATGGAAAAATTCAGCTTAAGCAGATAGCAACATATTACAAAAAAGAAAGACGAGAAAAGAACTCTAAATTGACAATTGTGGTAAACCAACAATTATATTATGAGCACTTGGTGATATTCATTATCTCATTTATCTTAAGGCATGGCATTATAGACTTTGAATCAGCTGATTTAGAACTTAGTTTTCTATAAAGAAACAGACTTTTTGTCATTTACACTTTTACTCCTATCAAATTTGCATGAAAAAGGATAACATTCTTAAAAAACAAAAATACCTATGTATTCACTATATTCAGACATGCGAAGTACATAAATATTTATTTATTTGATAGCTTTTGCTTACATGATCCAATTATATATTTTATAAATAGTACTTGTATTTTTATTATTATTAAAAGTGATACTACATGGACGCACCTTTGTTTGTGTCCAAAAGCCAGGAATATATAATGACACGATCTAATAAAAAAAAATCAATTTCTCTATGTAATATCGCCTACTACTGTCAGTACATATATATGTATATATAGGTATTTATATCGAGCTACATCGATCCGAACATCTTACCATTAATCATAGTCATAAATATAATTAAATAACAGCAACGACATCAGGGTTTTGAAAATAGATTATCCATTTTTCTTAGGACTTAGACTGAAACAATATTCATTTCTACAATCATAAGTAGACTATTTAAAATAACAAATGAAGATCGCTGACTGAGACACGATCATAGGTTTAGATTATATCTTTAAACATGTACATCATTTACCTTGAGCTCTACCTTCAAAAATAAACACTTCTGGCTCATTCTGTCTTGATTATTTATTTACTATTTTCACTATTTATATAAACTGCACAATTCTTTATAATAATAATAAAATCTCTCTTACTATCCAGCGTACTTAAATAAATAATAATACAAGCATCCATACTAACTTCAATCATTAGATGGTACCACTGCATCAGTTATTCTGATTTGGAATGATAATGTAGTATGTCCTTAAAGTACAGTTAGACTACAAGTTAACTAGGCGATATTAATAGTTTCGAACAAGAAAACTTCTTTTGTCCACGTGTCATAATACACACGTTTCCTCCTCTTTGAAAGAGTTAAAATAATAGGATATCCACGGCGTTCTCTCTTTTTTTGTTACAATTACCTTAGACATGGCACGACCTGTTTCTTAAAAAATAAATCATCATTTTAGATACCACGAGCTTTTCTTTTCTGTTTTTTTTTTTGGGAAGGCTGTTCCTTAAAATTATCTTTTTCTACTTTTCTTCTTTTTCATATTATATTAATATTCTCAAAGATAGCAAATGATACTTAATTTAGAGATATCTATTTTCATCTTTTTCTTTTGGTCTTTCTCTATTTAAATATATCTAATATATCTAGAGCTCATTCAAAATACCAATTTATATAACAAGAAATAGATAAAAAAAATCTGCGGAATACCTTTGATGTTATTTTCTAACAATTATATTGATCATGGAGTATCCATTCTCCATCATTTTAATTTTAAATATACAAGAAAAAAATAGATTTACAGTCAGACCTGGATAGATGCATATATATAAGCCTTTTTTTAACATGTAGACCATGGAGTAGACAATATAACTAGTTATATATACATGGATAAATGCATACAAAAAGATCGATGGAGGGTATGCATTTATTCAGGTCAGACTGTAGTAAATACTAATTAATGTTGACATGAAATAAGCTATATAAAGAACGGGTTTCTGTTTACTATTATTATTATTATTATTATTATTATTACATGTCACTTTTCTTAAGTAGAATTATTTTATTTTTATTAAAACACAATAATTCTACATCAGCTACAAATTACACTGGAATGATAAGAATAAATGATTAAAAACAATCCTACTGTTTATTCAAGAAAATGAGAAAAAACTCGGTAAAAATGATGGGATTTTAATAGGTGGTTGATAACTGAAGATGATAATCTAATATTCTCAGTGTGAAATGATCGACATGCCTTAACCTTATTAAATTTGAGTTTTTGGCTTTTGAGCGGCGTCTTATTTTTGACATGGTAGCACACAAAAAAGAAAGGTGTTCATTCAAACCACAGTAGCTTGATCTCCTCTTTCATATTTTAAAACGGAATATACCAAGAAAACATGGTGCCTCGCTTTTGCTCACTTAATTTGTTCTATTAATACA
>MU622280.1:135748-146170 GCA_025399235.1 Backusella circina FSU 941
ATATGGAGTACTTTGGTTCTCTTTATTGTTTATATGATCAATTATAAAAAAGAGAATATTTAATTAAAAGGCATAAAATGAAACAAATAACATAGTTTCTTATATTAATGGTTGCCACAAATTGATCTTCATACGACGTCATAAAATATGAGCTTAGAGGATTTATCTTTCCTCAAGTTTACTATTTAGCTCTCTATATTTAAAAGTTTTTGGTTGCTGCTATTGCTTATAAGAAATTGTTATGGTTGTAATTTTGCTTGCTATCTCTCTCTAGAGAAACAACCATGACACTGTGTTATGACAATAAAATCACTGTTTTACTAATAAATTAAATGTGAACCCTTGCCCTTGTTACCTTGTACCTTAAATCACCCATTTAGTAGTGTAATTATAAATTAGAATTCTGATATTGTTACTTCATGCCACAAAAAGCTTTCTTTTTAGGCATAAAAGAGCAAACATCTCACTTTCCCATTTTTAATTTTTATTCGGCTAAATCTATTTATTGTTACTTACACAATAAACACTTTACTTTTGAATTCATTTGATGGCACTCTAGATCTTTTCATTGAATTTTTAGTAAATGGCGGATATGATATCTTTCTAGAATTTAATATAAGGTATTTTTTTTCGTAGTCTTAACTTTAAGGTAAATACATTTTCTTTATGTTTGTCATTTCACATTTGTAATTCGGAGTCAATGATACAATGAAAAATTAGTGTATAATTTAGATTTCCGAAGAGGTGCCCGAAAAGAAGTTTACACACAGAGATATATGCCTGATATATTATTAATAGTACTGAGATCAATTATTAATGTTATTAGTAGTAGAAAACAATCACTTTCATTTCCAATAATGAGTGTTTTGTTATATATTTGAAGACATAAACTATTGTACGAACACCAGGTTGTTTCCAGGTCAAGGGCCATGGTAACAAATGAACATCTTTAGCTTATATTTCAAAACTTTGTGTAACTATTGGCAAGTTAAAAAAAGTAGCAACACAAAAATGATTGCTTTTGATGATGTTAATTTGTAGAAATCCTCCTCATGTTCCACGATTATTATGTACTGTACAACACTTATACAATCTCAACTTATTTTCAAATAATCGTCTCTTTCTTTCCTCTTTTTTTTCCTACCCTCTCCTTACTATCTTATTAAAACAAACAGTATAGCTGGCCTATCGCTTTTGCCTTTCCCCCCCTTTTTTTGTACCTCTTTTTTTTGACGATAAAAGATAGTCCATTCGCTTCGTCTTTTTTAAGTTAAACAACTTTTAGCATATTCCACTCTTTTTTTTTTTGTTCTTTTCTTTAAAAAAAATGAGTTTGTCATTAGGGCCTGCATTTCTTGCTTCCATCGCTTTTGCCATCAACTCTGTAGAAGCGACTCCGCGTCTCTGGAGAGCGGAGCTAGATAAAAGAGCAGGTAATTAATACAAAAAGTTCGAGAAATGATAAAATCAAAGTGAAAATATATTAAAAACAGTAAATGACAGTTATACTAAAAATATTAAATAGAATTCTCGAATGCACCCTCATCCTCAACAAAAAAATCCACGACCACCAAGAAATCTTCGACCACTAAAAAAACGACCACAACAAAAAAATCATCAGCAACGAGCAAAGCAGCCTCTACTCAACAGTCGAGTGTATCTGCAGCATCGTCATCAGCAGCGATAGTCCCTTCAGTAGCATCAAGTGCAGTGCCTACTAACTCTGCAATTACTGATTCGATTTCAAATACGTTAACGACACAACCATCATCTACAGCCAATAATTTGGTGGCAACATCTGCTGCTGTTTCAAATAATTCAAGTAGTGGTGGAGGTATTTCTGGTGGAGCTATCGGTGGTATTGTTGCTGCTGTTGTTATTGTTGTTGCTGGAGCAGCAGCTTATTTTGTAATTGCTAGAAAACGAAAAAACAGAAACAGTACTAGATCGATGTCTGGTAAACCAGATCCTTTTACTATGGGCTTTGGAAGCGACCAAGGTTTCCAATCTCAGATGCAGCACAATCAGCCCGTGATGACAGACAACTATCAGACATATAACAATAACCAGCCAGGTATCGCGATATCTTCAAATGCACCCTACTATCAAAACAATTCAGCTAGTACCCAATTTCATGAAACAAACGCCCAATTTGCCCCAGAAGCCATGCCTCCTCCTGCGTTGGCTCCTCACCAGCCAATGCAACCCCAATACCAACCTCAATACCAACCGCAATTACAACCTCACCTTCAACCATATGCTGATGCAGAACACTTCCAAGCTGATCCCAATGCTGTTGCGGCTAGCACTACTGCCGCTGCTGCCGCTGTTACAGCTGCTGCCGTAACGACAGCCCCTGCTCCTGCACCAGCAACTAAACTCCAGCCTACCCAGTCAGGATCACTTGGCGTCTACTTTGTAGTTGCAACATATTCACCCACATTGAGTGATGAAGTTGATATCCAGACAGGTGACCAAGTTGAAGTATTAGTAGAATACGATGATGGTTGGTGTCAAGGTATCAACTTGACAAGAGGAAATGCTAAAGGTGTATTTCCTAAACATTGTATTGAATCCGATAATGGCGCTCAAAACAATAATGGTGATGGAGATAGTGAAATTGATAGAAATAAAAGAGTCAGTTCAATGTACATGGGATAGACAGATAAAAAAAAAACTTTATCTATACTCATACTGTTTAAACTTCGTTCTTTCATCTCAATAAATATTTTTTATTATTTCATTTTAAGGTCTTGTATTTTTATAATATTTATATACTCTAAACCTATTTCTTACTTTTATACAAAAAAAAAAAAAAAAAAACCTGTCTGCTTTTTCAGTAAGTGATACAAAACAAATCTTGGATTTCTCTTTTAAATAGACATTCAAAAAAAAAAAGAACTTTAAAGAAAAAATATCATCCATCTTCTTGACCTTGAAAGCTTTGACTTTAAAAATATAAAGAAACATAGGACAATCTTTTGTTAAAGAATAGCGATGGTAAATAAAACAGGAATAGAATGTAGTTGTAAACCATAGAACGTGTTTTCTATCATGTTTACTCCTTTTTTTTTTGTTTTGTTCGTAGCTACTTTTTTGGTTGATCAATTTGATGCTTATCATTGAAATAATAACAATAACAAAACCAACAATAATCTTAGTGGTATTTATAGCATGAAAATACTATACTTACTCTTGTTTTTCATGCAAATATATTTTGGTCCTTTCAACAATAAGAAAACCATTTCACTTTTGTTTGTGCCAAAGTGAAGTAGTATGATACATAACCGTTTCTATTGTTATTACTTTAACAGTAGACTGGAAACCATTAACTGAAACAATTCATCAATGGGAGATCATACAAAAAATTAAAACATAATGTCATATCTAAATAAATAGCAATGATAATAAATAATAATACTTGGTTCTTGGTGACACATTTTTCTATAGCTCTGTTTTTTGTGATTTTATCCTTGCTAAAGCTCACTTGAAAAACTAATATGAAACACTTGTTCTAAAAAAACATAATATTGCTATTTTAAATAATTCAACAATACTACTTTTCTTTTAAGCATGAATGTTGGTTAAACAAATGGTGGAGAGACACTGAAGTATGGCCTATTGAGGAATATCCGAAAGAAAAATGTATAAATGGTAAGGTTCGTAAATGTCACTAGAAAATAGAGAAGGTACATAGGTGCGCAAATGTAAAAATAGACTCTCGTTTGAGAAAACATGGAACGATTGGTAATTTATTTATTAAAACAAATCGCGACAATAAGAAGTTAACAGTAGAAGATTTTACCACCAAAAAAAATACTCCAGTTGATCAGATACTCTTTATGATTAAATAAAATAGACATGTGATTTTCATTCAAATATTTAATCGCCCCAATACACTATTTAATATACGTGATAGCAGCCAGTGTTATTGACTATGTTGAAACAGAAGAATGAAAGTGAAAGGTTAGGTTGATTATCAAATATAAAACTTTGATTAGTTTATTTTTCTTCAGTTACTTATTTTCATATGGCATTATCGCATTTCATAAACTCCACCTGTAAATCTGCTTATGGAAAAAGGGGTTGGTTATGATTTTTTTTTATAAGATGTGATGGTTATAAAAGCTCACGGCACATGAACATGTATACAAGTAATACAAATGAAACAATATGCTTTCATATAGTGAGTGCCTTGAAAGTACGCTGGAGAATATTTAACTTTAGACTAGTAGTAAATCTCTTCAAATGTTAGGGAAAAAGTTCCTAAATTAGAAGAAAAGTCCAAAAAAACATATATTGTTTAAGGAATAAAATGAACTCAACCCGCGCGTGTCCAATTGTAAAACGACAATCACTTCGATAATATTTAGTCTTCATTTTTTTACCAAAGGACAGATGCTAATAAAAAAAAAATGTGCTGATGGTTAAAATACCTGTATATAGCAACTAAAGAAAAAGATAATATTGGTTTTTATTTGATTTCATATGACTAGTTTTATATTGAGCAATTTTGAGAGTTCAAGATAATAAAAACGACATTGCTCACTGATCGACAAGATAAAAAGGTATTATTTTTAGAAATGACATCTTCTTTTTTCATAGGTAGTACCATGTAATTCGCAAGCTTCAGTTAATATTAATTGTATGTTGATTTGATAGATTAAAACAGTGGTTTCTATTGGTTATACAAAGGTATCTTTGTTTATATACACGATGATCAATGGTGGTGTTATTATTAACCATAAATAATATAGATTCTCTTTTTGTATCTTTGAATATAAAACTATTTCATACAACCATTTGGATATAGATCAAGTCAAATGCCGGTGTTGCTCATTTCAAACAACCTGAAATTTAGTTGTGTTGAATTTACTTGGATCAAACGAATCGGAAGAGATTATCGTAGTTATATGTGTACAAATATAAACATGAAGTCACTTGAGAGACATTTCCATTGTCAAAGTGTTAATAATCATCGTAAAAGATTTGTACTTTTAAATAGGGACTAAAGACGTCGTCCCAAATTCGTACACACTAATTAAGATATATACACACCATGCCGCTTCATCACAAGTTTAGTTATAATTTTATATTATATTATTATCTTTGTATTCAATGAAGATAAATAAGTAAGAAGAAAATAAAAGGCGGCATAAAAAAAGCCAGTCTGTCCAACTGGCCTTGCATTTAATGAATGGTAATCCAGAATGAAAGTCCGTACATTGATGCCACGTACAGGGTCAACAAGATCTTAAATCTCTTACATTGTGTAGATTGCGTATTGCTTATTATTTATTATTTATTTATTTATTAATTTATTTATTTATTTATTGGAGAGCAACTTTTTAACACAAGTAAATATGACATAAAGATGATTAGTTTTTCTCTAATTTCTGCTAGAGCAAACTTTAATATTATGGCTAAATTTATCAATAAGGAAAGAATAAAATTAATTAGATTTTCCATATTGAAGCCAAGTCCAGAACAATTGATGAAAAGCAAATATAAACAAAATAATAATAATAATTATCTGAACTGTTCATGATGTTTTATTTTCATAAAGTTGTCTTAAGTTTACTAAACGCAAAAAGGGGTTGTAAATACAAAAGTATAATTCATTTTTCCATTTTTGTTATACAAAGCTAGATTTCATGTGTGGTCGTACACTAAACAATTTAAAGTTTTAGTTATAGTGATCATTTTATCTTCATAAAGAGTATGCAGCAGACCAATTTTGGTAGGAATAGTGCATAAAACTTGGTACCTTTTTATTCTTTTATTTATAAACCATCTGGGTTTCTTTACTATTAAGTTCACTTTATTGTTGTATAATTTACAAAGAAAATAGGGATGTGGCTAAGAAAATTACTGTTAAAGGATGGTACAGTAAACTCTATAAAAATATATAAATTCTATCATTTCCTTTTGGCATGTAATACAAATACAACAGTACACAACTCTTGGGTTGTGTTCAAGCAAGAGAACCGCCTGAAAATAAGGTTATTTTTGTATATTTGTTTAAATTCCACAAAAGATACTGTTTGTAAGCAAGTACACGTAGGTACCCTAAAGAGGCATAGACGCCGATTAAATTATATTCAAAAGTAAAATAAAATGTACAAATGGAAGCCATTGACTTGTAAATCAAGTTGCAGATGCTATTGAACGGAGTTTGTATTAAACCCAGAGGCTGTGTACAAGTGTATTACAAAACAAAAATTGATTGTGTTGTACGAAAATTCGCACCAACTCAAAGGAAAGCCTTGTATACTTTAAAATAATTTTAACAAACAAAATATATATGGCTCAGTTGTATATGTAGAATGGAGCTGGCACATAATTTCTTTTTTTTTTCAGATTTTTCTATTTCTTTAAAAGAAGTAATTAGATCCAGGGTTTTGTTGTTAATAGATGTATACATAAACGTCCAAAATAGACAGCTGAGATACCGTAACTGATCGTTGTGATATCTCGGATTGAAAAATGTTACTAGATTTTATTCAATTTAGTTTGTCCTGCCATGCTTAATTCACCTAATTAGTCATTTCTATGCACCTCTGTATTTCAAAAGCAAAAAAAAAAGTTTAGCCGTTTAAATATACTAGAAACAGTGGAGCAAGCTATCATTAACAATACAGAAGAAGAGAAGTAGGTATACATGTTCAGGTTTAATTTTGAGAAGGGGCAAGTCAAATGGTTACACGATTAAAAACTGGGGCTTTATTTGATAAAAAAGTAGCACGCGAGAAGTTTGTGATTTACGGGTATTTCATTGTTCAACTTCTCTCTGATTTTGTGCTGCCATTAGCTCAAATTCAAGTGTGCAACCTGTAAATGTTTGCTTTACAAAGGATTCATGCTTCATTGGAGGTGTCAGTTAAAATTGAATTATGCCCCAGTTTAAGTTTCGTATTTTATTTTTTTTCAGTTTATATCAAGATTAACCTTGCATATTTTATTTACTATTTATGCTATTTCTTTCTATCATGTAAACCAAGAAAGGTTTGATTCATAAGGAATATTTTTATTCAATTTTTGAAATTAAGATAAATAATAATAATTTTTGAGGTAAATAATAATAGCAAGATACTTTTGGGATATAAATAGTAAAGAGAAAAAAGAATACTTTTGAATGTTTCCCTTTAGCACATTAGCAATGATCACAAAGTAACAATAGCTAATATGAAAATGGGATATGAATGAAATTGATGGTAGTGTACAAGGGCGGAAAGGAGATTATGGTATTTCTTTTTTTTCTCAAATGTTTTAAAAGTTGCTTTTTTTTTTTGGTACAGTTTTCTTTTTTAGAATGCTGTACAGATGAGGATGATGTTTACAAAGATAAGGGATGTGGGAAAATAAATAGATAATTTTTTTCTTAATAGGGCGTTGCTAATGCAGTTATAGCAGGAGAAACATCATCCACAGGGGACTCAAGTTGAGATAACTGAGCGTTTGTGAAAATAGAAGAACCAAAAGTAGCTAAAGTATGATTTAAAGCAGCCATGTGAGAATGTTCAATGTGATATTTCAATCCATTCAAATTCTTGTATCTTTTGCCGCAGTCGCCGATGGTGCATTGATAAGGTTTTGAAGTTGAGCTCTCGTTGTCATCATTATTCAAGCTGCAGTGACCATGTTGGTTATGATATTTTAATCCGTTAGGATTCTTATATGCTTTATCGCAACCAGCTACAGGACATTTATATGGCTTGTCAGCATTCATGTTCACATTTGAAGAAGCAAGAAGGGCACCAGCTTGAGCTAAAAACTCTTCATCAGTTATGAAAGGACTGGACAAATCACCAGAGGCAAGGGCAATCTTTTTAGCAGCTGATTGAGTCAATAAATCAATAGCACTTTTTGATGAGTTGAATTGGCTATATGTTCTCTTTTTTCCAGCTTTTTTGGGTGTATCAGCATCAGCCTCCTCAGTATTATTATTAGTGTTCATTATTTCAGTAGATTCAGTAGGATAAAGAGAAGAAATACCAGATGGGTTTGTGTTGTACAAATCAGACAAATACGCAGCTGCTTTTTTCTTGAGAGTACTAATAGAGTCATCATCATTCAGCACAGGGCTATTTGGAACCGAAGAGGAAGCAACAGAACTGTTGGATGTAATTGACCAATAGCTGGATTCACTATCATCATAAAAGCTGGATTCTTCATCTTCAAATCGAACATGGCACTCTTCATAGTGTTGTAATAAGTCATGGAGATCTTCCAAGATTAAACCGCAGCATGCAAAGTCACGGCAGAAGGTAGCTTCAAGTTCACGCGATTCAAAAGCACCTTTGATATCCTTTTGAGGTTGACAGAGTTGAAAATCATAAGAGCTAAATTTATAAAAGTCAGCCAAATTAAGCTTTAAGCAGAATGGCATTCAAAAAAAAAAAACTTACTCAAAGTTAATATCTTGCTTTGGCACAGTTATTGTGCTCATGCGGCGGATAGAATTAAATTCAACAGGAACAGGCATTTTTATAGCTTTATTGTATAATAGAATTAACAGAATAAAATAAGTAAACCTGTTTTTATTATTAAATTTAATAAAAGAGTAAAAGAGAAGAAAAATACTAAATCTTTGTCAAAGAACCCTTTTTTATATCAAAAACCTCAAACTTTAGGAAACATTCGAGGTTACACAAAACGGCATTTTAAATATAATACAGCTCCGCAGTTAAAGTCCATAATTGTTCGTTTCACTCTCTTCATTCTGGCTTGATATGTTATTTTTATTGCCTTCATATTTTATGCTTTGTTACACAAATAAAGTCTCTCTTTAGAGAGAAAATGGAGAGTATAATTACCATGTTTCACAGAAGCTATCGACAATAAGAATCGCTTTGGATGAGCCCGTTTGCTCTATTTTTTTTCAAGGCCTTTTAAATTAATTATGCATACTTCATATTTTTTGTAGATGAAAAAGCTAACCCAGGGCTAGAATTTGACACCAGAGAGTTGGCAGTCAGTCGGAACCTGCATCTTGGCTCAATCATATGAAAGGTTGGAGCTCTAGTTAGGATAGAGTTCTTGTAACACGTTGTCGTTGTTTCATCAAAAATATAAACACCGCATGTTTATTCACCTATTGGATAAGTTCTCGTATCGTTTCCTGATCAATACCTGAAAGACAAGTTCCGTCAACAGAAATAGGTTAAATTCGATAAAAAAAAAAACAAAAATAACTATCGCTTTTGAAAAATAAATAAATCAGCTTGTTTATTTTAGCTGGCTTGGTTTAATTAATTTAGTATTCACAAATAGTTTGGCAGTTCTTCATAACATCAATACTTGGTGCCATTTTCAATATCAACTTGAAGGTATATTCAACTTGTATCTGAAAGACTGTTCTTTTTTCTTTCTTTTATTTTACATAATCCATATCCATCGGCTCAGCGTCATCCGCCTCCGATTTAGAGCCCGTAATTTTTCTCCGAGATCGGGCTCCTCCCCACCATCGTAATGAAGCTAAATGAACCTCATTTCGATAATATCATTGTTGAATATCCCACTTTGAAAAAACCTTCCTTTTTTTTACAAGTCGCATAGCGTGTACAACAATGTATAAATGATTTATATCTTGACATCCTTTCATTATCTTCTTGTATTTCTGGATTTTCTGAGCTTCTCCTTACATTATTATTTGAAATGATTATGGAAATCCATCAGTTCCTGTACTACCTTTAAACCTCCAAGTAAAAATGAAGCGAACTTTACTGCAGTGGAATATCGTTACTTTGATTTTTTAATAAAAATATTGCATTTGTGTCATAAATAGAACGAGTGGAATGACTGGATATATTTTTTTTCTTAGTCGTAAGATTTGTATAGTCGCGTTTAGTGCTGTTTGTTGTACTATGGTTTTTATAAACAATCTCTTCGGCATTGCTATTTCAAGGTTCATATTTTCGACTCGGTAGTAGTCTTATCTTGGTTGACAAACACTCTCTCCTTTGTATTAATATCCTTCCAGAAATAATGATATGCTCCTCTCTCTCTTTCTTTCAAATAACGTCCGGGTACGGTATAGCCTGGTATAACTTGAACTGAACTGAGTTGAGTTTATTGTCTATTAGCTTATATTCACAACGAATAAAAATGTTTCTCTCTAATATTAGCCACCGCCAATACTTGGAGTGGTATCATACATATTATTGCATAAACACCATTTATGTGGTGTATCTCATGTTTAAGCTTACCAGTGATGAATCCATTTATCTAAATCTAAACCAATGAGATGATATGAATTTTACCCCAATAGCCATACTTTGTTCATAGTAAAACAATACTACTTCTACTGTTAGTGTTTATGTGGAAACTATTAGTGACTAGTCAGGTTCTTCGTTCAGTTACGTAAATGATATAAACAATTATAACCTAAAGTTGTAAAGGGATCAAGTCTTCGTTCCTTAA